>JANHFP010008185.1:20352-32816 GCA_032468135.1 Calamaria suluensis | reverse complement strand
TGTTTAGTCATGCCAGCCACATGACCACGGAGATGTCTTCGGACAGCGCTGGCTCTTCGGCTTTGAAACGGAGATGATCACCAGCCCCTAGAGTCGGAAACGACTAGCATATATGTGTGAGGGAAACCTTTAACCTTATAATCACCAACCTCTTTAGGACTTGATATATATTCAGAAGGATTTATTACACTAATGTTCAGACTATGCCTGAATCAAATTCAGAAGTTTTACAAATTAACTCACATTTCTGCTAAAAATCAGGCCAAACAACATATAGTTGTACTTAGTTGTACTAAAGTAGTATTTAGATTTATATACTGCTTCACAGTGCATTACAGTCCTCTCTAAGCAGTTTATAGAGTCAGCATATTTGGGTTCTGATTTTACCCACCTCAGAAGGGTGGAAGGCTGAGTCAACTTTGAGGCTGATGAGATTTGAACTGCCAAATTGCAGTCAGCCGGCAGTCAGCAGAAGTAGCCTGCAATACTGCACTCTATCTACTGCGCCATACAAAGTTGCTTACTTTGATTCGTGCATTTTATCACTCAGCTTCTGATTTGATTTTTTTAAAATGCGTGGTGATAAGAAATTAATGAGTAGTGCCTATCAATAGAATATATAATATAGATACATTTGATTCCTTTATCTAACCATTCCATTCTTTTTCCACTCTCTGGCAGCCAGCTTTTTATGCTGTTTAAACATGTTCAATTCTCAATGCTGTATTGTGATTTTCTATTTATTTATAGACAATGAGACCATTCACTAGTTACTGAGTTATTATATGTTTCGATGTATAAGCACTGTTAACAGTGCATTCTGTCCCTATCCTATGAGATATTGTGCTACTCTGTTTGATTAATTTCTTTTCTTTTTCTGTTAAGTGCATGTTTCCCTTTATTTAAGAGACTATTACTTTGGGGAAAGATCCTCCAAGTGTTCATATCATCCAGATTCTGATGGAGATAAAATGATGTTCTGGAATCAGATCACATTATTCAGATCTGTCAGTATCTGGCAGCTTTAAAATTAAGGGCCATCTCTTTGAAGGCCATAAATATTGATTGAAAAGAGGAGTCCCTCGCTTAACATAGTGAATATACCATAATAATTTAGTGAAGATGAATTTCATTGTTGTAATGTTATATGGGAATGACCATGGGAGCGGGTACCAAAGGCTGCTTGGGGAAGCCTGGAGCTGCATGAGGGGATAGAGAAAGAACTAAGAAAGGAGTCTTCCTAACTTCTCCGGCTGTAAAAGAGATGACAGGGGTTTTGTACTACAATATCAGACTTGCAAGACTCTGTTAATGTAGCCTTATGGCAAAATAAATTTAGCTCATCTGATCTGGTCTATTGGGAAGGCTGACACTTGTTTTCTATTTTATGTAGGGGACTATAACTAAATTGAAGGGTTATCATACAAATACGTCCTCTTTCTTCACCTCCCCCTTGGATATAATCCATACAGATGAAAGAAAAAAAACATCCCAAATTATGCAGATATTTTTGGAAGAAATAGTGACGGGTTGAAGCAAATAGTGATGAAAACTGGGGAATAGTTGGTACAGCATTCAAGAAGGACATAAAGATAATACTTCTTAGCTATAATTTATCTATACGCTATCACTATCATTGGGTGTTGTACCTTATGATTCTTGATGAACATATATTTTATGTACACTGAGAGCATATGCACCAAGACAAATTCCTTGTGTATCCAATCACACTTGGCCAATTAAAAATATATTCTGTTCTGTTCTGCTCTGCTCTGCTCTGCTCTGCTCTGCTCTGCTCTGCTCTGCTCTGCTCTACTCTACTCTACTCTACTTTACTCTACTCTACTTTACTCTACTCTAATTTCTGGGAAAGAGCTGCTTATACTGCTCTTTGAGTGATGTTAGAATGAGGTAGAAGTAAAAACCAATCAACATAGAAATAGTGTTCTGCAAAAAAAAAGAAAAGTCAGAATTTGATTAGGGGTATATGTGAGAATGCTCATGGCACCTGTCAAGAAACTATTAAAAGCAGAGGCATCTTTATTTATGCTCTACCACTTTGATTATCGGTCCATATGTACTAGCTACCACTAGTTCATTGGACATAAATACACCAAGCTATTTGTTGGATTGTGGCCTTAAGAAAATATTTTCAAATATATCTGTTCAATCATTAGAACTTGAAAATTTTACTAAAGAACAGCTACTTTTTTGGGAAATGTATATGTCAATTACAAATTATCATACTATGCAAAATTACATTAATGTTTAATTACACAAACTGTTTTAAGTGGGGAACTATAAATCTAAAGAAATGAAGTAATATTGAAATTCTAATGTTAAAAAAAATAGTATTTTTACTTTCCTTTTGTGCAATCCATAATGTGCTTTTAAAAACTTTTTAGCCTTCCTTCCTTCAGGTAAATCTTTATTTAAAAAGAGAGTGCTCATTTTAAACATGATTTTGGTATTTTCATGACCAATGACAACGTTAGACACAGAACAGAATGGGGTGCATCATACAGTTTACTGTAAAATAGAACAATCAGACTATGGATGTTATAGAAGGAAACCAAATTATACTTGGGACTAATTCAAATTTTGGACAACTAATTTTGTTTTTGTTTCTGACCACGACAATAAAAAATAATTTTCCAATATATAATTTGACAGCAGGCACAGAAGGCATTTATCACAGATGGTGTTCCTAGCACATACTCTGTGTATTTGCTATCTGATCTGCTTCAGGCATTCGCAGGAATGATTTGCTCCATCCTTGAAACTACAGCCATAAGTTGAAAAAATAGCAAATTTGAGCAACCACTAACAATGAACAATACTTATGGGCATTTACTGAGAGGGGGGGGATTAAGGATGAAATAAATCAATATGCTACACAATGAGATGATTTCAGATACTAGTTTTTTTTTCAAATCTAGTTTGTAAACTTTATTAGGAAAAATGATGCTCAAATTACGGTAGCATCCATCTGCTATTAGAGTTCATGGTATATTAAAAAAGTGTTCCTCTGAAAACTCATTGTTTTCAAACAACCATTCATTTCCTTATACTGGCCCTAAGGCCTAAGTGTAGATAGAGTTTATATAGGGAAAGGACAAATTATTATATCACTAACTTTGTTATTCTCCTGAAAGTCTGAAAGTTCTGAAAGTCTGCTGCTGGGGCAACAATTGTTTACTTTTACTTAATATCTGCTGGGTTGCCTGCATTTCAGAGGCTACTGAAACATTGTGTTTTGCTTTCCTTGTAATTGTGGGGATGTATGGCACTAAAATGAGTATGGGTAGTGCCTAGATCGTCCAAGCCCACATTTCCAATACTTAGGACCAAGCTCCTAAATTCCAACCTCTTCACTCCCAGTAGTACCACTTTCAACTGATGGTAAAATCTATCCAAAAGGAGACAAGGGCACCTTGTTTTGCTGTGAAAATGAATAATAATTATTCCCATTGTTTATTTTAAATAGAATTAGGTTACCTACCCATGGAAAGGCAGATATGGTTAATTAACAAGGAAATAAGGAATCTAATTTATTATATAAATTCATTATTGAAGACTATGTGTCCCAAAAAACAATCTATATTTCTCATTGCTGTTAGCCTCTTCTTCTGGAACTACTTTTTATCTGAAGCCAAGTAACTCTTGAAAATGTTTTGACTAAAATCCAGAAAACAAGGATGTTACATTCTCTTTGGACTAACATATCTTTAGTTGCTATGCTGTTGAGATCTTGTGCATTTAAATCTATTTGGGCAGATCTTCTGCTTTTTATAATTATAGGTCTAAATAAATTTACAGCATTTTCTTCTATTTGCATCCTGAGTATGTTTTATATCAACTAAGTCCCACAGAATCTTTCCAGAAAAGCTTTTGACTATAAAATGGCCACTTATTCATCATTAAAAAGAGAAACCAGAAAGAAAAACATTGGCTTATGTATAAGTAAATGCAGATTTAGAAGGTTTATTTGTATTACATTACTAGTTGTAAATATAAACTATATGGAGATGTAGTTCTGTGGAGAGAAGTACAATGCTAAGATGTTTTTAAGTTAAAAAAGATAGAAAATGTATTGAGCAAGAAGTTTTTTCTACTAATAATAGAATTTAAATTAAGCCAATGAAACAAAATGTGAGGAAATTCAGGACTGATAAACAGAATTCTGCATCATCAGATAAGTTATGGTATCATTTAGATGAGTTTAAAAGGAACTACGTATTCATAAAATTAACAAATATGAATTACTATTTCTACTGATAGCTCTGCTTCCTCAGTCAAAAGTGCCATATTTAAATATGACGGCTATTATATTAATGTCCCAGTTATGACACTCAGCATGTATCTGTTTGACTAATGTAAGTCACAGAGATGCTATAAACAATATGTTAAGTATATATATAAATAAAATAAATAATTTAAATTAAATAAATAAGCCATATAAATAAAACAAAATAAGATACAGAATGCTGAATGCTGAATTCAATAGTGTTCTTATTCCTCAGTTTTTCAAGTATATTTGTTATGTGATATGAGATTGCACAATTACTGATGTCTCTACTTATACTTCCCTATCAAAACCTACACACAAAGGCATAAGTGTATATATAGGCACAGAAAACAGGACATGATTCAGATAATGAAATCGCATATTCATTTTAAATTTGTCTCTTAACAACAGTTATGTATGAAATATTATTAATGTAAAATATTATGATACTATGAACAATAATTTTGCCTATCCATATAGTCCTTTATAAAACTCTTTATAAAATTTACAAAGTCTCACATTAACTACCATTCTGCCTGAACCAAGAAACTGATTTTCAATTTTGGAATCTAGGTAATTAAAATTAATTAATATCCTGGATTGTTCAGAAGTTGGTGGCCATCATCTCCCTATTTAAAAGTGATTAGATTAGACACATCCCAATTTGATTGGTTGTATTACAAAGAGGTATCTCTTATATCATTCATATCTTGGCTTATTTGTATCTCTATCTTGAGTTTCACTAGCCACAGTGATTATTTGCGACAAATTCAAAGCACAAGCATTTCATGAGGAATAAAGCATGCTTATTTTTCAACTTACCTTTTTAATCCTGCTGTTCAAATTTATGTTGCTGGAATAGCAAATCAGTTTCGGTATTCTCTGCTGCCCTTTGAAAATTAGTGAGTATTGCTTTGGTTTATTTCAAGAAAAATATCAAAAATAAGACTAAATGGGGGTTTTAATATTATTTTTAAAAAATAAAATAAGGAACATGAGGTATATTTTTTCTTTTCTTTTCTTTCAAGATTCACATTATTTATTTCATCCATAGAATTAATGGGTGTATTCCACAGATGTGCTCAGAAAGTCCTTTCTAAAATGGTGATGGAAAAAACAAACAAAAAGCGATCCCAAAAGTGGTATCTGGTAAAAAGGTGCCAAGCTTGGAGAGATGAAGACGTAAAAATGTGTCCAAATGAAGATGGCAGGAAATTTGTGTTTGTGATTTTGTCAATCCTCCTTGTGTTTGGTATATGCTTAAAGGTGAACATAGCAGTAGTAAAAAGGGGAATAGGAAAAAAAATCCAGTGTGCTACAATAAATGCAAACTTTTTGCAGTGCAAAATTCACACTTGCAAACATTTGGATTTCCTTTTCATCTTGAACTATTCATACTCTCATTGTTTCTCTCTTTTTTTAATAATTAGATTACCGCTTAGATGTCATGCTTTTTTTTCTCTTTTGCCTTAATCTCAAAAGTCTTTCTTCTAATAATATATAGAATATAGAAATAAATATTCAAAACACTATTTGAGATAGGTACCTGCTGGTGTCCAACCCTTCCAATTTTGTATTGTACCTGTGTATAATATATATCTATATCTATACCTATATATATCTTAAAAGCTGAGAAAATTAGCTCTCTTCTATTTAATTGTTTACCTATTACTTTTTTTAAAAAAAGGATATCCACATTTCACATTTGTACTGTTAAGGAAATATTGAAAATAAACTTGTCAAAAAAAAAAAAAAAAGGATTTCAGAGAGGTTTTCTTTTTTAAAAAAATTAGTTTGTTGTGCTTTCAGTGTACTCGCCCCAAAGTGAAAACAGGTGGCTCTTAAAAAAAAATGCAGTAACAACAGTAAGAGTTAAAAGTAGTAGAAAGGGCAGAAAAGTCATTCATAGAGTTTGTGTGCTTTAGCTATTTTAGCAACTGCCCTTTTTCTTTGCAGAGTGGGAGCTGCTGCTCCAGTTTGAGACAGGCTCTTCCGAATCCTCCTCCTCAAAACCATGAAAAGTTGAGGTGTCGCTTTCCGAGGTGGAACCGAATAAGTCCTCCGTTGGAAACGCTGCAGCCGCTTCTTCCTTCCTGCTTTCTCTTCCCAAATGAGCTGACATGTATGATGAATATATCAGCACATGGGTTAAGCAACAGGCATCACGATCTATTTCATTAACATTACTTTAATCATTATTAGAAACTTCAGATAAAAGAGTTACCTCAGTCGTAAATATATATGTATATATGCCTGCGCATACATGCACACACACACATATATTCAGGACAATAATGCAAAGCGATAAAAACAAAACCCGTAAGGAAATTATACACAACAACTGATATATATATATATATATTTAAAAAAATAATATTTATACCACTCCAGATGCCCCATATCTAAGGCAGCAAAAGGGTTAACCCTGTTTTCCTCTCTTTCGAAACACACACAGAAAATATTTTTTGTAATTATATGAGTAACTTTATCTTGAGCCCAGAGTTTATATTATGTATCCATTAAAAGTGCAGGGTACAATGATTGTCTTCAATTAATTATCAACCACTCTATTTTAGCACAATAACCCATTTCATAAGTTGTTTTTTTTAAAAAAAAATATAGCCTCATTGAGTTCTCTTTCTGTACCAGTTCTCCTAAGCAGTGTGATTTCTTTGCAAATTGAAATGAAAAATATTTTAAACAATAAATACATATTACAATAAATGTCTTTGTAAAAATATCTTATGAATATAAGTAAAAGGTAAGCATTTCAAAGCAGGAGGGAGAGATAGGGGGAAGACTTCTAATATAGTATATAATTTTTAATATATATCAGAAACATTATGTTATCCATTCCTTAAAGTGTGAAATATTTCCTTGTTGATCAATAGTTCTAATAAGCATACAATATAACTATAAATAGAGAAAATAAGTTTGGTATAAGTGTGTGTGTGTACACACATACAAATACACTCACATATACATATATATGTTTATATATACACTAAACTCTATCATTAGGAAGCTGTATATAAAATCAAACTGCTAGGCATATTTTGAAGCTGGTTTACACATATGAGAACAAGAAGATAAGAAAAAACTTTTTTATATAAAACTAAGCATGAACAATAAAGTATGTTGGAAATTCTGCCTCAGGCTGGTAGTTCACAGACCATGGATATGGTCAGAATTAATTATTGCTGATAAAGAATATCCAGAGGGAAGCTATGCTTTCCTGGTGTAGCAAATTAAAACACCTTGTGGTATTTTAAAGATAAAGTGACCCAAGCTTTCATGAACTTTCCTAAGATGAATGCACGTATCACACAGATATATGGATATTGATATAAAGAAATAGAGGGAGGAGCCCTCTAAATATTGGAGTCAACTGGCCATGGAACAAAAGGGATATGTTTGTGTGACATAGCACAAAATCCATTTTTTTAAACTTTCAGCACCAACATGAAACTAAAATCATTTGCTTCATTTTTGACATTACTTGCCAAAGCTTTTTATGTTGGCAGCAGCAAAGATAGTAGGATATTCCTTTCATTGGCTGCCAGCATATGGTTACACTACTTTCCGTAACACCCACAAAATCCTCAGAATGATGTCATATCAAGGATGTCTATTGCAAGGGCTAAAAAAAAAAGTCATTATTTTTTTACAGCAACACAAACTTCTGCCTTTTTTCTTTTTAAATCTATTACAATGTTGCCTTTTGCATATACCATATATGTCTTTTTATTCTATTAGATAGCAGATGGTACTGTGGGACAACCATCTATATCAGTGAATACCACTTACGTTTATATAGTATCAATGGATACCAAAAATACGTCTATATTGTATTACTCATATAACTGACATTTCAGGGATTTATTACACTAACATCCTAGCTTGGGGCTTTCTATTTGCATCTGATTGGCTATTATTGTGGTCTAGAGCAGGAGTCTCCAACCTGGGCAACTTTAAGACTTGTGGACTTCAACTCCCAGAATTCCTCAGCCAGCAAATTCTGGGAGTTGAAATCCACAAATCTTAAAGTTTCCAAGGTTGGAGACCTCTGGTCTAAGTGCTAGATTAGATGGATCTTTACCCAGAACAAAGATGTCTCTTTGCCAGGTTTTATGCAGGCGTATCACATATTGAAGAATTGTAGGTCCTGCAATGCCATTCAATAAATATATGCATGAATAAAATTGATAGTTGGGTTGACAAAGTCTCACGTTTGCAAGTTTTTGTCCTTTGGTTTCTATGTCTGATTAGCAGCCTGCTTTTATATACCAATACTTCTTTCAGATGAGGGAAGTCCCACAATGCTCAAGGACAGGCCTACTGTTCAAGGTCAAGGTAGGAGAACAAAATAGCATTGTTCAAGTAGGGCTTTACATGATTCATTGTGTTTAGATGATGCTAATTGGAACACTGGTGTGTAGGCTATTTTTCCTCCACTCTAGGATTAATCTGACATTATCTGTCTCCAATATTGTTGTGTTTTGTCTGTTTTTCCACCTGAATGGGCTATGTGTAGTTTAAGGATCGCCTGATAGAAATCGCTAATTTGCTGAGAGTTTAATTAATTGCAGCAGGGCATAAATGCTGTTAAGTAAGCAGATAAATAATATTGCAACCAAAATCCTGAAATCAGTGCAGCTACAGAATGTATAATGTGATTTACTCTGGTGGAGAACAAGAAACATGTATAAAAGGTATATATATAAGGTCTTGGAAAATAGGTAAAGGTTTCCCCTGTCCAGTCATGTTAATGGCCATGTAACACATAGAA
Source organism: Calamaria suluensis (assembly GCA_032468135.1). NCBI lineage: Eukaryota > Metazoa > Chordata > Lepidosauria > Squamata > Calamariidae > Calamaria > Calamaria suluensis. The sequence continues at coordinate 23,739 of JANHFP010008185.1, read as the reverse complement.
ATCCCATTTTGTAACTGAAAAAATCATTCTGTAGCCATGTTTTTATAGTTATAGGTCCATATATGCATGTGTGACACATACACACAGTTTCCTTACCTAGGGTAAGTTAATTTAGCTTTCATTTTATTAAATGTATTATGGTCACTCATTCCAAAAGACTGGGTGACTAAAGCCGTATTAATTTTATGAAGCTGGTTCTCTTGAGTGCTACACAATTCTTTGTTGTCCCATTGACAAGTATGAAGCTCTAGAAAAATACAAAAGCACTCTGCTGCTGGCAAGACATATTTAGTGAACCAAGGGAAATTACTAAAGGATTTATGATAATTTTTCAAAAAAAGCCTTGGCATTGTTTTAACAATAGTCTCAACTTAACAATTTTTAGAAGGAAAAACAGCAAACTCAATTTTATATTACCTATATGCATAACTTGCGATATTATCCCCATCTGTATACATATTTAAGACAAAAAATAGTTCCTGTCATAAATAACCTCTGGAAACTTGAGAAATAAAAAAGGAAATAAAAAACCTTGTCACAGAAGGGCTACATGCATACTTTTAAAAAACGGATTTTAAATTTAAGTCTTAGTGTTTAAAAAAAATTAAAAAACATATACATCATAGTCAATGCTTTTACAAAACTTCAGCTTCTTTCTTCGTTAAAATAACATTCAACTTACTGATAAAATAATAAGTTGGGATAAATTCTAATAAATAAATAAAAATATCCATACACAACTTCTAAGAAATAAAAAGTACAAGTAATTTATATAAAGCACACACTTATAAATACATACACAAACATATGTATTAAATAGAGAAATAAAAGAACTCCCTGAAAGTTACATTCTAAAAAAAAATAATATTAGACAGTTGTCTTCAACCTTACCCCATAATCTTAGGTGTGCTTGTTTGTATGCATATATGAGAAAGAAAAAGACAAAGAGAGGCAGAGACAGAAAGAATGACCCATTGTATTGGTCATAATCCAGGCTGTAGAAAATTTGAGTGGCACATTATTGAATACCAAATGTAACATGTGAAGAGAAAAACTCTCCTTTAATCTTGTCATCATCTAAATGAGAACAAATGTCTTTCTGCAAGACTTTCCACTTTTGTGCTTGTCCATTAGTTTTAAAATATGCATTCCAACATTATATATTGAACATATTATAAAACATAATCCACTCAAAAATCCTTACTCTTATCTCTATAAACATCAAGATATGAAAAGAGTTGTTGCTTAATGCTCACAGATAGCTGCAATAACATATCACCTACCAGAACGCCCACAGTCTGAACATGAAACAAGCTCCTCTGGTCGTCCACTTTTTTTATTCATATTAGATCCTCCAAGGCAGAAATCACAGTAGTTATTGGAAATGATGGCCCCATCCGGTCCTTTTTGGGCTGCAGGTAGAAGTATAACATTTAAAACTGTGTGTCTTTTATCCTTATTAACTTAGGAGACTGTATTTATCAATGGAAAATTGAAACTGGCCAAAGTCAAAGGATCAAAGTTGGGTTCCGATCCTTTGGCTCTCTAAAAGAATTTAAAGTAGTTGGATGAACTCATTAAAATGTAATAATACAACTCAAAAGAAGTAATAAATGTGACAGAAACAATTGTTATACAACAATGAGCCATAATGTGTTTTACCTTTGGCTTAGTATGATATATGAACGCATTTACCATGGCTTATGAGCACAATTTCTTTGTTGTGATGGGTTCTAAGCCAGAAAAAAAATCACATTGTTTAGCATGAAAGTGTACCACGCATGAATCCAAAACCACCTGTTTTTCTTGAAAGCCTTGGGTACAGCATGGCTTCAAAAGATGTAACTTTTAATGTGACTGAGGAAGACACTTATTAAATATCTACACAATACGTATATAATACATAATATCACTTTAATATTATTTAATAATGTTATTAAATAATTATTTAATATGTTAAATTACACCAAATTTCATATTTGTCCTGGACTAATTCACTTCTTTTTTCTGAATCCACTCCATGGCTCTGAAAAGATCAACATGGTTCTCAGCCTTCACACAATTGTAACTCTTACTTTAGTACTACTATGTGAATGAAGGGTGATCTAAGTTCAACCAGCTTAGTAGGAATAAAATTCAATTTCTTTTTTGGTCAGAAGTTAGGAATAGTGAACAGCCATCATTCTTTCCTGACCACTATGGCCCTTTATCATTATGGCAACATCTGGGAGAGAGATGGAAGACATAGCAGCTCCATCCTCTTCCTTTGCCACTAACACAAGTTTTCTGACCCTCAGCTGTGTTGAGTGCAGCTCAGGGGTGAAATCCAGCAGGTTCTGATAGGTTCTGAAGAACAGGTAGCTGGCCCCAGTGTGGGGTGGGAATGGAGATTTTGCAATATCCTTTCCCCCAGGAGTGGGAAAGGAATGGGGATTTTGAAGTATCCTTCCCTGCCACACCCACAAAGCCATGCCCACAGAACCAGTGGTAAAAAAAAACTTGGATTTCTCCAAAGGTACAGCAGCTATGGAGCCAAAGAGGATTGGTTCTGGTAAACAGTATCATATTGTTAATATACATATTACAAGATAACAAACTAACTAATCTATATAGCTCCTATGAATTGCTACTCAAAAGTCAGCTGTGGCTGTTTGTTTTATTCCTTTAATTTAAAAAGAAGCTTTAGACCACCACCATCACCCTTTTTAAATGAGGCCTTCTAGAAATCTAGAAAGGCAAGAATTTCTTTTCTGGTTTCCCATCATCATCGTTGTCATCGTCATCATTTTAGTCATTTTCTATCTACTGCAAGATGAAGGCTGTTATGTCTGAGCATTGATCACATGACTGATTGGGAGCAGCGGATTGGACATTCTCCTGGCAGAGAGTGGAAAAGAAAGACTCTTGATTGGTTTAGCCACTGACTTCCCTATATAAAAGAGTTGTCAGTGCCTCAGACGCTGTTCGCTCGCCAAGGTGTTTGCCGCACCAACAGAGAATCAGTTAATTGTTATTAGAATAAATACTTGTCGGCCAGTTAACAAGTCTCACCTCCTTTCTTATGCCTTGTTCTGAGAACAGAACAAAGGTCTCTTCCACATGTTTCAAACCAATGTTGTCCTGAACTTTCTTTTGACAATTAGGCCTGCAATACTTGCCGATGCTGTCAATCTATATTGTTTTACATCTCTTTCCTGAACACATTTTATCAAGTGGGATCCCTTCTCTGACTGCCTTGGTCCACCTGCAATCAGTTCTTCTTCTTATGTGACCAGCCCATTTCCATTTCTACTTATTTACTCTCTGGATGATTTATTTATTTATTGTTTAGATTTATATACCGCCCCATCTCCGAAGACTCGGGGCGGTTTACAGGGATTTAATAAA
>JANHFP010008174.1:230032-249801 GCA_032468135.1 Calamaria suluensis | reverse complement strand
CAACAAATTCCAAACCATAGTTTGGAGGCAGTTTATATAGTTAGCAATAATTACTGTCTGCCCAAATGTCACAACAAGCTAATGTTTTGAATAAATTAAAGAAGAAAAATAATATATGCTTGATTGGAAGGAAGTTGGGGAGAAGATGAAGAATGATGAAGAAGAAGATGAAGATGAGAAGATGAAGTATTCATGATACCAAACCCTACCTATTTCAAGTTAACAATTATATACTGATGAATGCCTAGTTTGTACCACTGACATGGCCCTGAGCTTGAAAGACTGTACAAATTATTCTAGATTTCTGACATCAAAAACAGGGCTTTGCCAAGCTATTGGCCTCTTCTACTCAAAGTGAGAATTAAGTATTATTAGTTAATAAAAATGGAATGTTTCTTATTTTAGAACTATTAAAAATTCAAATTATGAATATAAAATTTCTTATAAATATATTCTGACCTATTACAAATTACAAATGGAAGTCTGTTGTTTATGTCATAAAATTCCTACATTTTTGATGAACTGGCAGTCATTGTTTGGTGCCTGCAAATACAGAAACCTTAATATGGTGAAGAATAATGTAAATGTAAAGTACAAGTAAATCAGTGCACAACGAACACTTACGACATTTCTCACAGCTATGAGAGGCCTGCCCTACTTAACAGTTGTTTGCTACACAGGGTGTGGAATATCAGACAAGCCAACTGAGTGAGAAGTCATAATTAATTGCAATATTACCAAGCAGAGATTAAAAAAATAAAGCAGCATTGTTATTATAAACCTTTCAAGTGTAATCTTCAAAGCCTTGTTTAATGTTTGTTTGTTTGCATTTCCTCACCAAAAGTTATAAAACTTCATATAGCCTCTGAGAATGTTCAATATTTTGCAGCACTGTTTTTCTCTCTTCCAGTTTTTATCTCCATATGTTCTGAATTTCTATAAAACCTAATGGTATCTGTCTTACATACAGTAAGTAGATGGATACTCTTGTATACAAATATTCTGATAATGCATGAAAAAGCAGAAATTAGACAATACTGGTAAGAACTCCCTGCAACCTGAACATTTGCAAAAGTTTGGAACTTGAAGGTCTTCCTGCACTTGCAGCTCTTATTAGAACAGCAGGCAGAGGTCATATTCAAGGATGTCTTTCCTTTATCAAGTTTCATCTGAAATAACAACTGCAGCCCTCCCTGGGATTTGAGGATCAATGCCCTTCTGTTGGGACTGCTATAAAATATTGTACTTGGTACACTTTTAAAGACTGCTCAGAGGGTGCAGTTGGTTTAACAATAGTAATCCATTTGTTACTAAGCATTTACTGATAGCAGTACATTTTACAATTGCTACAGGTGCTACACCAGTTACCAATATACTTCCAGTCACAATTTAAAGTGACTGGTGATAACCTATAAAACTCTACATGGCATGGCACCGAGTTACATATAGATCTACATCCTCCAACAGGAATCAATTCCGGCCACTTTGATCCACTTGGGAGAGGCTGCCAGGAGTTTCCCACTCTAAGAAAGAGGGGATGCAACTCACCAACATTGCTTTTTGGTGTTGCCAATCATTCAGATGAGCCTCCTAGTGGAGAACTCTCATTGGCTCCCACCTTGACTGCATTCCAGAAGCAGCTCAACATGGAGCTACTCTGATGGGCTTTCGGGCTGTGATATTATCTTGGTGGGAGTATAATTTGGTGCTGCTATTATATTTGTATTCTGTATACTTTTATTATATATTGTATATTTTACCTTGTGAACCGTTGGTTGCTATGGCCTGGTTTCTTTTCTTTTCCCTTCCCTATAAACTGGATTTCGCACACAGACCCCTTCCTTGGACATCAGGTCCAAGTGCCCCATGTAGAAGATTAGCAAAATCATTTGCTCAGAATTGCAGTGGCATCATCTTAGTGACTCCCCCTAAGGGTAAAGGAATGACCAGTAGTTTTCTGATTTGGGTCTAGATGACTAACCATCAACCTAGGATTGTACTCATTCATAGTACATGCTTCTCTTACAGGTTAAAAGGAAAAGAAAAGTAGCTTGCTTTTTTGTTGGTTTATATGAAGAGGAGCAAGATAATTTACTTTATTTAAATAACATATTGCACAAAAAACATGCCCATAGTTTCATTAGTGATGCTTATTTGTGGGAGGAACCAGCAGATTTCAGAACTGTATGATCAGTCTGTATGCTTGTTTGTTGGTAAGTCTTGTAAAACTGGCCTTATAGGATCTTCAGCTTCCAAGATTATGTTATATTCACTCTCAGGAAGATCACTTCTCAGGTACTCCTTCTCCCTCTCTTTCCTCTTTTTTGTGCTATCTTATGTCACCTTAGGTTGTAAGGACGCTAGCAAGGTATAATTGTTGAATTGCTCTTAAATGGAAGTAAAATGAATCATTAAACAGTAATCAAGTAAAACATTATTAAAAGGAAGGCCATTTAGTGTCTTATTGAATTGAATTTATATTCTCATGAGAGGGAAGGAAATCAAGTCTGATGCCTTAAAAACTTGCCTAAACCAAAATCATATTTTTGTTATATTTTCAGATAATCTTCCGGCTACAGTGATTCTCAAAGAAGTATCTTACTAAAATCATGCCTCTAGAGAAGACACAGATATATTGCCATGATGGACTGAAAGCAGATGGGCTTAAAAGTAGAAGTCATTTCCCTATATACAATATTTCTCTCAAGACCTCATCCCACTTTTAAAAATAATGGAGGACGTCAAAGAGCTTTTATTTCTGTGGTTTTTATCTTTACTGTATTTTAAAATTAAGATTGAGGTTGTTGTAGCTGCTACTCTTTGTCATGATATTTTAATGAGATTTTAATATTACGTTATTTTTCAACATGTCCTGGCAAATGATTTTGAGGGCCCCTCAGAAGGTCTAGGGATGGGTCAGGGGGGAGGGTCATGAGGATTATATTTAAAAAGAGATAATCAACTGAAATAATTGTATTTCAGATGCGAATTATACAAAACCTTCAGTTTGCCATTCAGTATATTCAGAAACTCTTAAGAAATGGAATAAATTACATTCCTTAAAACAATCTTCACTCAGCTAGATGTTCTCCAAATGTCAAGTGCTGAAAATTGCTGAGCTCAAGTCCACATATTTGGACAGAGTCCAAGACAGGATGTCTGCTTTAAAGTGATGCCATTGAAAACAGCATCCCTGTGGTGTACTCTCCAATTTTCAAGTATAACATTTAAAACAGCTTACCATATGGATGTCTGCTATCACATCAGTCTCTATGCTCCAATTCTTTGTTCTAAGAATTTGTACACTGTGCTATCTTTTTTTATTACACTCATCAATAGGTGTACAGACAACTCATCAAACAGATGCCATGTTTAAGTTTATTGGATTAGTTCCTGCTAAAGGTAGACTTATTCCAGCTCTAAAGTTCTGCTCAAGGACATTTAACTTTTTAAAAATTATCCTTTCCCCCTTTAAACCATTTATGCTTCCTCATTCCCTGGTTCCTGTAGAACTCATCAACTTCACTCACAAGTATTTATCCAAATATTAACCTAATCCAGTGGGACCCTCTTAAAATATTGCCTTTGGAGGAATGAGGCTTCTATAAGATTCCCCGACTTTTTAAACACTTGGGTATTTGCATTTATTTTATATAGCTTATTTCCTGCTTAGTTACAGTTAAAAGAAAAGTAGTTTTTCAAATTCTTTAGCAGACGAAGGAAGGGGAAAGGTTATTTTTTGTTTACCTTGACACGTGCATACCTACCAATACTGTTTTTGGTCTCTAGTACCTAAAACTAGGTATGCAGGGGCTGAGTGGCTAAGACAATGAGCTTGTCGATTGAAAGGTCAGTAGTTCAGCGGTTTGAATCCCTACTGCCGCATAATGGGGTGAGCTCCCATTACTTGTCCCAGCTTCTGCCAACCTAGCAGTTCAAAACACATAAAAACACAAGTAGAAAAATAGGGACCACCTTTGGTGGGAAGGTAACAGTGTTCCATGAGCCTTTGGCCACATGACCATGGAGACATCTTCAGACAGTGCTGGCTATTCACCTTTGAAATGGATATGAGCACCTCTCCCTAGAGTCAGGAACGAATAGCACATATGTGTGAGGGGAACCTTTACCTTTACCAAGGCATGATTCTACTTCCAGGTGAAAAGATAAGATAGCAAGCAATAACAGAGACACTTTCTTTCCCTCCCTCCCTCCCCCTCTTCTTCCTCCCTCTCCCCCCCCTTCTTTTTGCATGATTGACGACTTACTGTAAGACTGAGTTGGAATGGCAAAACTGATTGAATATATACTGTAGGCAAATTTATATATTGCTAAACCCATTGAACTTCTAGAAAATTTGGAATTGATTAGCATGCAGATGTATGTCCAGCTCACTGCCATTATGTGGATTAAATTGTTCTCCGTACACAGAATATGACCTGCAAGTCTTCTGCATGCTAGGTTATGTAATTTGCAGGAAAAAATTATTTTGGAGGACTTAGTTAGTAACATGGTCAAAATAAGAAATCTTTAGGATACAGTGAAGGCATCTTTTTTTAGAAGACATCAAGTCTCTTGTTAATACTTGCTGATGCCTTCCAGATGTCTCTGGCATAAATGGCTGTCAGAACCACAATAGAGATTTTATTCATGCTCTAGAAAACAGCTGTTGCTTTTCCAATGTAGTACTTGATGTCCATCTCTGCATCTCCATTTCAGGCGATTATACTATCCAAACAGGTAAACCTTTCAATTTCCTTAAGTTGCTGTGATCCAAGTGTGATTCCCCTTGTCTATGCAGTGGATGTCTCATACATGATCTTTCATTTTTTGACACTTATCCTGAGGTCAATTTTGATTGCTTCTTCATCTATGTCAGTTGTCATTTGTAGTTTTGTCTCATCTTCCTCAAGTAAGGAAGACGTCTTAACATTTCAAGATTACACTAATTTGGAAAAGGTCACTCAGTCTGAGTCATATTTCCTTTTCTTTAACAAGAAGTTAATAATTATTTTATTAATGTCAATGTAGAACATCCACACAACTCTGAGGACTTTGTGGGATACAGACATGCTTTCTAAATAGTTTTAAAAAGAGTTTAGTAAATCTTTAAAATGAACATGTTACGTTTATGTGTAATACTATATTTAAATAATGGGCATAAATATGTTAGCCAGAGAGAAAAACAGTTCCTTTTACATCCTCCATCTCTGATGTACAGAGATGGCCTTAATTGTTGGCCAGTAGAGACTGTAACCTCTCTCCATCCTAAAGATGCTGGGCACTATTTGTATCTGACTCAGCAGAATATCATACAAAAAAATAGAAAAACTGTGCTTATGCCAATACTGAGCCAAGCATTCAAAAGGAATGCTTTCTGAGGTATGCTCAGCACTAGGGAAACATCTCTCTTCAAAGCCCTAAAAGAGCAATGTCTTTGGAAAGCCCTCAGGACTACTTTAAGGGCTAACATATGTGTACAACTGAGAATTGCATTTACTTATACTAACATACTCCGTGAAACAACTTTCAAATTATATATTGGTGACCTACTGTATATTACTTTCTTAGAAAGCTATGAATTCACTAGATCAGTCTCTGTTTTAGTTTTATTATGAAAGCATGTTAATCTATATAATTTATCATTGGCTTCTTAAAATCTGAGATGCGGCAAAATCACTCAACCAATCTTTTAATGATGAATCACACTTCTACCAGTAATAGGCCAAGCACAATAATTTTATGAACAAGTGAAGCTATACATAATTCATGTAGCTAAAATAGCAACGTGACTGAAGATTGACAAAATGTCTTACGTTTTTTCATAGCTTTCTTCTTCTGGAAAAGAATGAGGAAAATGTTTTTCCTGGTTTTAATTATGTCAGAAAATTAAATTTTGTAGATCAGTCAGAACTTTTTTAAAAAATGTATTGTGTTAAAAACCAGTGTTTTCATTTACATTAAGTTGTTCTACTTCAAAATATATCAAAACATTTTGGATACCTAGCATAAAGAAGGCTCTTGTTTAGCTCAGTGTCTTCCCTGTTTTCCACCATTTGGGAAAGTATTGTGAAAAAGAAAATGTAATCCTTAAAAGAAAATTCCAAATAATAAATGTTCACACAATGATATGAATTTATTAAATACATGTCAACTTGAAGGTATTCTTGAAAATAACTGTTGGTCAGCATGATACATATTTGCTGAATTGAACTAGAGATATTTTAAGAGAATGCAAAATCATTTCCCTACTTACAGCTTTACAGTTTTGCAACTGAAATGTACACACTTTTAAAAGAGAAAGGAGAAGTGATATCCTTTTCCAGTCTTGATACACATGCATAATTTGGGCAAGGAAAACACTATACAATGTCAGTTTCAAATTCTTATTTAGCAATAAAACCCCTGGAAACCCCCCAAAAAGTTTATTAATGTTAATTCTGCTTGAAGTAACACAAATAAAATCAAGACTATAAGTATCCAATTTAAAGATTAGAATGTTGTCCAAAAGATGCATAGGGAGTATGCAAGAGTTCCAGCGAAGACTCTGCAATTCTGCAGTTCCCCTATTTTTATTTAATCCATAGCATACTTCTAGTTATGTTGCAATGAAAGAGAGATTGCCTGGTAGAAAAAATAAAACAAATTAACATAAGCACTACTAGGTGAGCCTCCCAAAGAAAAAGTTCTATATTTGAATGTTGCTGAATTGCACCTATGATAGCTTGAAAAGCACAACCACATCCAGAGAAAACTAAAAAAAATATGTGAACAAACAACCACAAACCCATGGATTGGAAATAAGGTTCCAGCTTTTGGCTTTAGCTAGTGTATGACTTTTTCCTGATACCAGTTAAATTATTCCACCACTTAAGTATTTATGAGGAGAATGCTAATCTTTTTAATCTCACTTCCATTCTTCTGACATAGTATTTACTCAGCATACATTATAGTATGCCAAGTTTCAGTTTAACTGAAAAGAATCCACTTCATGCTTCTAAATAATGAAGCTTCTACTTCTGAAGTGCACATTTAGAAAATCCATAAGAGAGATAATTATTTCAGGTACCTATCTATTTTGCAAATTCCTAGGTTTTGCACACTTTACTTATAATAAGTAAGATATTCTGGTGATCAACTCACTTGAAATCTCATATCACTGCAATTCTGTTTTCTTTTTCTGTTGTTTCCATTGCAAATCAAGAATGATTTATTAAGTAATAGTAGTAATAAAGAAATCCAGTTTGGTATAGTAAGTAAAGGCACGAAGTTAGAAATTAGGAGATTGCAAATTCTAGACCTGGCAAAATGCAAAACCATTTGGGTAACTTTGGACAAGTCACTCTCTTTCACCCCTAGGAAGAAGAAAATGACAATCCACTTCTGAAACTTTTGCCAAGGAGTCAGCACTTATTCATATAGTTGCCAGGAATCAAGACAAGGAACAAATTTAATTTGAATAACTGAAGATGAAATACATGAACAGAAAAATATTGCATGGTTATGTGTCGTTGCATTATTTTATTTATTTTTTAAATAAATGTATTTGCCACCCATCTCATATCCAATGACCTCAGCTTCTAATGACCTTATTTTTTTCCATAAAAATATTACACAAAGTAACTAATTATTTCAGTAATATACCATTTGAATAGGGATTAATATTACATACAACAGGCAGGTAAAGATAACCTCAACTGATGATTCCATGGACATGTATGTGTTGTATTATTGGCAAAAGTATAGAAGTAATTTGCCCTTGCTCTCTTCTGGGTTGTTTTTTTCAATGTTCCAGTCCAACCTTAGTGTTAGGAAGGAAAAGCCAGTCATACATTCCCATGCAAAGCCTTGGTGTCTGGAATCCTATCTCAACTAAAGCAAATGGGTTAAGATTCATGTTTCCTTCTTGGCAATCCTCTTTAGCAATAGCAATATCACTTAGACTTATATACTGCTTCACAGTTGCTTTACAGCTCTCTCTAAGCAGTTTACAGAGTCAGCATATTGCCCCCAACAATCTGGGTCCTCATTTTACCGACCTCAGAAGGATGGAAGGCTGAGTCAACCCTGAGTCGGTGAAACCTGAACTGCCGAAATGGCAGTCGGTAGTCAGCAGAATTAGCCTGCAATACTGCATTCTAACCACTGTACCATCACGGCTCAAGTCATTATTATGAGTCATAAAATCTGAGAATGATGACATCTTTATCATCATAAAGGACACAAAGAACATCCTCAAATTCTTTCTTCAATCTTATTGGTGTTTCTATGGTTAAATATACTGGCCACATTTCTAAATTAAAAATCTTTCCTTTCCTCTAGCAATAACTCATATTGAAGAACCAATACACATTCTGGATGCTACTTAATATTTTCCTAAAAGCAATCTGCCCTTTCCAGCAGGTCTACATTTATAATAGCCCCACTGTGTATTCTGTATAACAGAATAATTCACAGACTCACCAAAGCTTGGTAGGAAATTCAGTAAGTTATAATTTACTGCCAAATTCTCAGACATGACAAATGTTAATTCCTTCTAAAGCATACATTCCAGAAACAGTATTCAAACCATGCTTCCAAACAGAATATGCCCACATGCCATATCACAGGCTCTAGCCAATTCCAACAGACATGCATTTAATTTCAAATGCAAAGGTATTCTCCTAATGAGTCCAATTGTTTACTCACATTAATTGTTTGTAGGACTGGAACTTTTACCATAGGATGATCGGAAACCTGCTTAAGGGTGTTGGGAACCTAGGAAAGTCATAGGTGGAGAAGCATCTATTAAGACCTTCAGATCACTGTCATTTTAAGAAATATGATTTAGAAATATTAAAGCACAGAATAATCTGGCACCTGTGGGGAATATCAATACTGTATAAAGTTCAGGCAACATGTACAATTAACTGTACTTCAACTGGTATAGGAAACAGCTTCTCTGAAATTAGTCACAACTTGCTACTGTGACTGAATAATGAGTTAAATATTTTTATAGCTCAGAGTGACAGAGTTCACATACTGCACTTAGCTGTGCCTTACATAATAAACCACAAATGGTTGTCTCTGAATATATTGCCATCAACCATGATTTACAAAATGGCTAGGATCATAAAATATCTTATGCTAAAACAAAAAAAGCATGTATTGTAGTTTAATGCAGATATGAACTCAAGTGATATTTGCAATTCAACTGCCAAGCACTGTAATTTACAATTACAGAAGACAAAGACAAGTTGGAAAATTTTGCATTCAATCACAAAATTACTAAGCAATATATAACAAGTTGATAGTATGAAGCACGCAGATCCAGACACGGTTTAAGCAAATAGTCTAAGCTGATTTATTTTCCTCTAAAGTTCACTTGCTAAAAGTGATTTTTTATTACGGCCAAGCCCTCAAGCCTCCAATATGTACTTTTGCATTTAAGCAACTATTCTTTACAAAAATACAAAGAACGACAAAAATTCATTTTACATTGATAACAGCTTTAAGTAGCCAAAAAAGCCATTAGACATGAAACCGCATTACTGAAAAGCCTTTGAGTCACTTCAACATATGTAGAGCAAAGTCTTTTGGTAAAAGTGTACAGAATCTTCAAGGTACACCTAACATATATCAAGAGAAATTTTGCCAGTTTTTTGAAATAGGCATAAGAGAAAATTATTTTGTAAAAGTAAAACGATCCTTTGGGTAATGGAAAACAAAACATAACAAAAGAAAGGAACTAATACTACAAAGATTTGGACCAAAACAAAAACAGAGGAACACTACAAAGATTTGAAAACTTTGGCAGTGGCAAACAACTCCAGTACAATTTTGCTTCTACTTTTTTGTACCTGTGAACTTCACATTTCCTTCTCTTTGCATACATTTGCATATCTTGTATACTTTTTCTCAGACATCTAAAAACAGTCACCAACAAATAGAAAAAAATAAAATAAACCACAAGGGTGACAGATCTTAAATCCAAACCTGATCCTCATTGGAAGGTTGAGACTATCAACTGCAACTAGCAAAAATGCCTGTGATGTTTAATTAAAACCACACAAAAGAAGGCAGGAGCAGCCTTAAGAGGCTTCACTAATTAACAAAAGGACTCCCTTCCTTATAGTACATTTGTCTCAATCTACAAGGTTTCCACACTTTTAACAAGCGTCTCCCCCAAACCCAACGTTCACACAGATCGTCCTATAAGGCAAAAGCTCTGCCCCCCCGCCCCCCAATAGGAAAGCCGGACAGCCTCTTTCCTTCAGGGAATCCGGAAACCCCAGAACACCCCGGGCTTTCTCCAGAACCTCAAAGCCAGCTTCCATTCGCTTCTCCTGCTTTGCGCTGGTTTGAGACCTCGCCCCCCCCCCCGCAGATCCCAAACACAACGCTGGGTGTAAAACAGGCGAACGGCCACTACTATCCAGGCGCGACGCCCGTTGAGACTTTTTTTTGGGGGGGGGGCGGAGACTCTACCTATGGTCAATTGCACCGCCGGGCATTCTCAAGTCTCCGGGACACACCCCCAGCTGCCTGACACGGGCTACTCGCAGCCAACCTCGGCAGCGCCACTCCGGCCACTCGCAAGAGCTCCGCAAGCCACACCCCAGGCACCTACCTGAGAAGGCTAGAAAGCGGGTGCCCCCCGCCGCCTCCTCCTCCTCCTCCTCCGCCGCCCCCCGAAGACGCCGAGCCGCCCCCCGAGCCGAAGCCCGAGCTAAGCCGCTTGCCCGAAAGCAGCTTCTCCACGGCGGGCAGGTTCCCAGTGCGGGCGGCCTCTAGCAGCTCTTGCTCCTTCCCCATGGCCCGACGCGGGCCGGGAAGCCAGCCCCCGGTCTTTACTAGTCCTCCTCGGCTACCGCCGCTTGCCTCAACCCGGCCGGCGCGTCCTTCCGGGGCGGGGCCAGAAAGGCCACGCCTCCCGGCTCAGCCTCGACCAGCCCCGGTCCGGCTAATGAAGCCGAGATAGACAGGCAGAGAGAGGTCGGTCGCCCTCTTTGGCGGCTGGCTCTTAGCAGCGCTTGCGAAGACGTGGTAAAACACGGTCAAAGGGGACAGCCGGCGATTGCAGTTCCGTACGCATTCGCGACATTTTGGCCACTCTTAAGGGGGAGGGGAGGATCTACTCGAATAGATGGTTCCCAACAAAAAGAACATTTTCAAAGGGGGGAAAAAGCCAACTCATCGTCCTTTAAGAATAAAGAGATGGGAATTTCCAGGGAAGATGGAAATAGCCGGTGACTGTTCTCAAGTAACTTGAGTTCACCTATGCAAAGTTGGTAGAGAAACGCGCAGCGATACACACACGCGCTAGATATTTTGGCTGTATCTGGATATTTTGAGAACAACCGAGCAACGGTTTTCGACTTTGCTCATCAAGGTCAGGTAAGTCGCGGGACATTGATCAACATATTTTAGTGCAGTTAAAAAAAAAGGTTCACGCCCACTGAGCCCCATTAAGAAGGTGGGGCATTTAATGTAATCTCATGCCCAGAAGTTACTGTAGTCCAGGTAGATATTTTCAGGTTCATTTCTTTGAAATCCAATTTCTAGCAGCAATTCATTATATGGAAGGAAAACAAATTGACCAAATGAACTTCAAGCTCATGAGTACACCAGCAAATCTGGGAGAAGAAAAAAGTGGGGTAAAAATGGGGAAATCGGTTGGATGGAGTGAAAGGTGGAACAGACTTTTGTCAGAATTGCACATTTAAGATTAATAGGCCAGAAATGTCATGTGTTACTGAAAACTTGGATCAATATTTAAAAGCCAATCCTTTCAATATTGATTGAATATTAATATCGATTAGGACAAATTTGGATAGTTGAAATTAGCCTTGAGGATATTGTACTAAAAGTGCTTTAGTTACAAATGGATGGAAGAAAGAAATGGCAGGTGAATCTTTTGAAAACTTTATTCCTACCCAACTATTTTTATCAGTAATAGAGATTTGCCATGTATGCAAAATTTGCTAAATCCACACTCAGTCAGTATGGTTAGTTAAAGGGTTCAGTGTTTTATATGAATGCAGAATATTGGATTAATTTAATTCAGACTAATTTGGGTAAGTATGACAAACTGTTCATTGGGAAATAGGGACTCAGTAAATTATTTACAATGTTTGCATGTCATCAATGCTTACTAAAAAAAATCACACTGATTGAATTTAAAAGAGTTTTTGCCTGCATTTAACATGCTTTCCAACTGCTGTTGTTCAAAATGCATATTTGAAATTAATTTCCATTACAAATAGGCTTTAAAAGCATAGCTGAACTGAAGAAACTACTTTAAACATAATTGCAACTTGGGAGAAATTTGTTATTAAATTTCAGATCTCTGCAACATCTCTTTCAAGAAGACCTCCCATTTTGCAACAAAGCTCAATTAACATAAAAATACCTAATCATATTCATATCCTTAATACCAAAACAAGCCATTACTGCATAACATGGTGGGTTGAGTCACATAATAAGCTAAGACATAATGGTTTTATCACAGCAGCTTTGCTGTGCTTTCCTCCCATTTCAGAATGTGGGACTGAATATGCCCTTAATGCATGCCTAAGATAGAACCATGAGCTACTTGCTGTCTAGACAGCTCCGTCAGTCAATACTATAAAAGACTTCTGGTTTTTCCCATCTGAAATTAAGTCATGTCCAATGTTCCCAATCACAGGAAAAAATGTATTGATGCAGTACATTCTGGGCATTCTGCCAATATTTTTTTAAAAATTCAACAAAGGATTATCAACTTCATGAATGTAGTATGCCTGTGAAAGTGAAAAATAACTGAAGTATGTATTAACTTTATGAAAAGTTTTCATAGATGTTGCTATCTAATAAGCAAAGTCAGTGGGGAAACTGTATTCACTTAATAACCATATTACTAATTTAAGAACTGCAGTGATTCATGTAACGAAGATGGCAAGAAAAGTTGTAAAATGGAATAAACTCACTTAACAAATTTCTCATTTAACAATAAATGTTGGGCTCAATTGTGGTTGTGAGGAGTACCTGTACACTGGGTTGTCAATCAAATTAAGTACTTATGCATATTTGGGGAGGGAGGGTGCCATGCAAATTCTCTGGACCTTTGTGGTTATTCTCCTTAGCTGGGGAAATATACATATAAAGTTATAGTACAGCATAGCTGTTTTGCCAGAGATTAGCATTGTAGTGTCTAAATCCTGCAAAAAAAAAAAAAAAGAAGTAAGCTAGAGACACAAAAGATGTCTGATCTTCTTGTAGCCACAGTCAAATAACAATGGTGACACAGTGCTTAGCAACCAGACAGGATGGAGTGATTTCACAGCAGACATGCCAAGTTGAAGCTGAACCTGCCATATCAAGCCAAAGTTTCTTCTCCAGGCAGTCTTGTCATAATAAGAAAGAAAATATTTTACTTTCACACTGGAATATGTAAACCTAACTACTGGCTGCTTCAGCAGTGTCAGCAGTTAGATGAAGCTGACATCTCTGTAGTTAGATATCTTTGTGCCAGAACAAGCAGGATGTGTGTATTATCCCAATGTGTCATGCTTAGTTTTAGTTTAGCCATTGTGGTTTCTCAGAGTTATGCAGACACAGAATGGCATGGGTTGATAAGAAAAAAAATATTTTTCTCCCTAGCAGTAATAAAGTTTTAAGCAACCTATATTTGCATCAATGACTATTATTTTATAGTCTTGTATTTGGAAAGCTTGTACTGAAAAAAGGGAAGCAATCTAGGATGAGAAGATTAAGGAACCCCCTTTTTTAAAGAAGTGCAGATTTTTTATTTCAAAGTTGGAAATACGGGATTTGTAGAAAGACATTCTTACATTGACTTTCTAAATTCTTACTAAGAACTTATTACTATTTTTAATTTCCCTCGTTTGCTTTGCAACAATGACCTAAGAGTACTGGAACAATTAAGGCAGCCATGAACATAAGAAGTGTCACAGACAGTACATAATCCTTTTGTTCTTAATTTTCTGTATGATATTTCAATTTACATTAAAGCCATTAAAAAAGTTGCATGCTTTAGTTTACCTTTTGTGCATAGCTTTTTGAGGAAATAGGAAAACTAAAACTATGGTTTCAGGGGAATGCTTTATTATCCGGGTTTACTCAACACATTTACCTATTTGTGTACCTTTTTTTACTGTATAAATCAGGTTTGGTGGGGTAAACGCTATCCCCAAATCCCACCCTGTTACGGCATCCCTGCTTGTGTGAATAGAGTACTGAGCATTGCATCGGTCTTTATTCCAATTTACACGCATAGTTTGCATTCGTAATTTTGGAACGCCTTGCCCTAGTTTACCTTTCATTCTGTTTGGTATATATTGCTGCTGGATACTAAACCAACAGAAGGCGGACTCAAATCTGCATTGTTTTGTCGGTTAGACGGCTACGACGTCGCCTGGGACCCGCGAATTCAACCTCGCCCGAAAGGCTTCTTTCTCCAACAGCAGCGACAAAAGTCCGCATTACTAGTTTCGCCTGTTGGTGGGCGTGGTGTATTCTCATGGAAACAAGGTGCCCAGCGCCGCCCTAGTACGTCATCAAGGCGCGCCGCGCGTCGATACTTCGGGTTAGTATGGCTGAAGCCGCGGAGTCTGGTAAAGAGGATGTTCTACACGTTGTGTCTTCCCCCTCTTCCGTTGAGTCTTCCGTCGTTCCTATAGAAGTGGCGGAATGCCAGGAGAAAGAACCGGCCGACATCAAAGACGAAGTACAGATTGTAGAGGTGAGGAGCGAAAAGCTGGCAACGCAATTTGCAGAAACGGGGCTTGGCTTTCCTTGCTGATCCTTCAGGGCAGGGGTCTCCAACCTTGGCAATTTCAGACTTGTGGACTTCAAACTCCAAGAATTCCTCAGCCAGCAAAGCTGATTGAAGAATTCTAGAAGTTGAACTCCACAAGTCTGAAAATTGCCACGGTTGGAGACCCCTGCTTCAGGGTGATTGCTGCCCCGAAGTAACGGACATTTTTCTCGCCTGCGATTTCCTAGAACTAGAAGCTCGTGATCCCTTTTAGACGTTTTTCCTTCGCAATGATGGAGCTTCTAATGTACTGCCTTCCCTGGAAAGTGTATACACTGACATACATTGACAGAAAGATCTGTCTTGAAAATAGCCCATACTGAACTGCACAGTCAAACATCAGCACAGGAAATGTTTTAAGATGTTTATGATCATTTTTATATCATAAAATATGTTATTAAAGTTTGCCAAATTTCAATTCCACTGAGAGTGTCAGGCCCCAGATTTTGAAGCATTCTGTAAGTTAGACCATTTGTTGCCCTACCATGCACCATTTCCAGGTTTTTGACACATTCTATAAACTAGCCCAAAGTAATTTACTTTGGTTCAAAAATTGTTGCCCACTGTTTCACCCAGTTAAATGTTACAGGAATAGGAGTTTTAGTGATATATAGATAGTAGATAGGTGCTGTTTTCTGGTGAAATTTGTTTACCTTTAGACATATTGTGTGTATCCCTACACAGTCATATTTTTTTAGATCATGTAAATTCATTTCCTTATTTAGATTCTTGTGGTAAATAACGAATACAAAATGTTAGATCATTTTTTGCCATCTTTATCCTGCATGCCCAAATATTAAATGTTCCTGGGTGTATTTTGAGTTGCTCATTTTTCTTTTAACAAATGTTTAACAAGATATACTTTAAAAATAGTAATGCAAAGTATGACATTGTAAAAGACTAAGCAGCTCAAGACTTTTCAGTAGCATGTATAGGAAGACCTTAAAACATGAAAAATGATAACTGAGTATTCATATTATTTGTTTAGCCACTATACTTCTCTTACTATGATTCTAGTATTAAATCAAGTACTGTATCCACCAATTTATTTTCATCAGATTTTTCCCTTCCCCGCCTCATTTGAATTATAACAGGTAAGCATAGTGTACAGAAGATGCACAAAAATATAAATTACCATAGTTGAAGAGGCTAGGAATAATAGTTAAATATTCAAAAGCTTGCTTTATCAAATTGCAGACCTTTATGTTATGTATCATACAGGTAGTATTATGATGGAAAGATTATAAAAACTAGGTGTTCACCAGCTATTCCTTATAAGCACAGTTATTGGATGCTTAGAATTAAAAAAAAGTTTAAAAGCATCCAGGAAGTGATGTCAAGCCACTTTTGCTTTCCTGCATGAACATCAATTAACTTGGAGTTGAGCTTGACTCAGAAAAAGGCTTGTTTATTTGTAAACATAATTGATTTATTGTCAATTTTCTGTCTAGATTAAATGCAAAGAAGCATGTGAATTGATCCCTGGAGAGTTAGATGACTCCACTCCACAATCTATTGCAGCCAAGAAAATAAAATTGGAGATAAAGGAGAAAAAAGATAAAAAAAATAAAGTTGATGAAGATGAGATTCAAAAAATGCAGTGAGTATTTCTCCATCTATATGCTTTTGTTAATGCTAAATGAACAGAGAAAAGGTATATCTTTCTGTTTTCTCTTTAAGAAGACAAATCTTGTTTTTTTGTTTTTTCCTTGGTCAGGAAGTTCCAGAAACTAAGACTGTCATCTAATGGATATTTTATGGAAACTATTCAGGGGAACATTCAGTGTGATGTCAGGCACTTTGTATTTTTTTTTCCTTCTGTTCAATTTTGTGTGATTCTCAGGGATCACCTGTCCTAGACAAATATGAGCCATAGTGGCTCAGTGACCTAATGAGGCTGAAAATGATCTCTGCTCTAGCAGTTTGAGTGCTAACATCTTGGGTCAGTGTGAGCTCCCATCTCATCTTCTGTCCACAAACAGTTGAAAAGCATTTTCTATATGAGTAGATAAATAGGTACTACATTGGTGGGGAGGTGCGTTGCTGCTCTGTGCAGGCAGTCAGATTCTTGCCGGCGCTGAACCTTCCTGGTTGCAGTGCCCGTTTACAAGGCAGCTCCAAGGAAGGGAGGGGGACTAGGATGATACTGCAGGAAGAGCTGTCCATCTTTCTTTCTGGTGCAAAGCCAGTGCTCGCCCTCCTGTGGTACAGCTTGGGAAGTGTGTGAGCATGTCTTACAACAGGGCTGGGAAATTGGCAGCCAACCTACTACTCTGTAATAGCATAGGGGTCTCCTGACTAATGTAACAACTCTGTACACTAACAACAACAACCTAGACAAGTCCCTGCAGTTTTCTCACAAGGATTTTCAGAAGTAGTATGCCACTGCATCTTCCTAGAGCTGAGAGAAAGTGACTAGCTCAAGGTTATTCAGCTTCTTTTCTGTCTATAGACTCTCATTCCTATCCTGAAACGCTAACTACTACACCAAAATGACTCTCTCAAAAAAGGGAAATTCCCACATTGATTGGGAATCAAACCCAGGCCCACTTTAGAGCAAAATTCAGGAAATACCACTACTAAAATAAAATGCTAGATTTAACTCAGTGTTTATCAACAGAATGTTATATAATCTCTAACTTTTTACTTTGTGATTTTAAATAAGTGCTGTAATTATTGTTTGCTGCAGAATTCTGGTTTCCTCTTTTTCTGAAGAACAGCTAAATCGATATGAGATGTACCGACGATCAGCTTTCCCTAAGGCTGCTATTAAGCGGGTAAAAGATTGATTTATTGCATGTATATTTATTTATTTGTTTGACTATTCATAACAATCACGCTCAAAGAGCCCAAGAAACTCCAATTATTTATCACATTTAGAAACTGCCCATTTCCCTCATAGATTTGTTGGGTGTCTATTGATTATTATGCATGAGTAACTTGTCTTAGTATCAATTTACCATAAAATTTTGCTGCTGACACTGAGGTGGGAAACTCACATGTGTCCCTGGAATTATCTTTGCAGCCTTCCAGCACCTTAAGTTTGAGCTATTGAAAATGGTTATCTTTTTTCACTTGTTATTGTGAAATGCTGGGCTTTCCTTTTAAAAAGTAATAGGAACTGGAGATAGTTTCTTCCATTTCTCTCCTTAAAGCCATCAATTTCAATGTTGGAATTGAGTTGGGATTTTAAGGACTTAAGTAGGGAGCGAGTTTGCTTTCAAAAACTTTCTGTTCCCATTCTCACTTTCAAACCTCAGAAAACATTAAAAGGCTACTTCTGTTGATCATTGCTGCCAGCAGTTTGGCAGATAGAATCTCACCAGGCTCAAGGTTGACTCAGCATCCTTTCTGAGGTTGATAAAATGAGGAACCAGATTGTTGTGGATAATATGCTGACTCTAAAACCACTTAGAGGACTGTAAAGCACTATGAAGCAGTATATAAATCTAAGTGTGATTGCTATTGCTATGTTAACTGTGGCTTCTGGATGATGAGTTACACCCAGGGGTGAAATCCAGCAGGTTCTGACAGGTTCTGGAGAACCGGTAGCAGAAATTTTGAGCAGTTCGGAGAACTGGCAAATACCACATCTGGCTGGCACCAGAGTGGGGTGGGAATGGAGACCTTGCAATATTATTCCCCCAGGAGTAGGGAGAGAATGAGGATTTTGCAATATCCTTCCCCCAGGAGTGAGGAGGGAATGGAGATCTTGCAATATCCTTTCCCCAGGAGTGGGGTGGGAATGGGGATTTTGCAGTATCCTTCCCCTGGCACACCCACTAAGCCACACCATGCCCACTAAGCCACACCCACAGAACCAGTAGTAAAAAAATTGGATTTCACCACTGGTTACACCACATGGTTCTGGGAAAGTTGCCTACCTTTTTGCTAATGCTATTATATACAGTATTGTTTAGGATTGGAAGCAAAATAAATATCTAAAAAATTGAATTCTCTGGAATTGCTTCCTCCTTTCTCAGCTGATCCAGTCAATTACTGGAACCTCTGTGTCTCAGAACGTTGTTATTGCCATGTCAGGAATTTCTAAAGTGTTCGTTGGAGAAGTAGTTGAAGAGGGTAAGTATAAGAATAATCTAGTTCTTGTTTTTTGTAGCTTCCATTAAGTGAAGGCATACCTTGCTAATTACTACAGTCTAGCTATTATTTAATGTATATATTTTATTTAGCTTTTAGTAATCCATCTTGTAAATAGTTGTGTGGCAAAAATGTCTTCTGGATGTTGTGTTATAGCTATATCAATGTCAGAAAAGCAGAACATCAAGTTTTGCCTATTGCTATTTTATGCAGTGTTTTACTCCTAAATATTACCGTTTTCCCAAAAATAAGACATCCCCTGATAATAAGCCCAATCGGGCTTGTGAGCATATGACAATAAAGCCAAGCGCCTATGGTTCAATTATTTTTGGGAAAACACTGTATTCTCCCTAGTATGTATATTACTACTTAATACATAACAGTGCAGTATTTTTAAAAGAAACAAAATTGTTAAATCCAGGCAAACAAATATCAGATGTATAGTTGCTTGCTTTTTTAGTTGGCAAAGGGGACCCTTAAATTAAGTGTAAATGGATAAAATTGGTGTTCACATAATTTTTTTATGTAATAACAGTAATACAATATATCCACAAATGCTTTTATTTTCACCCATTACTTACAAACAGAAAAAATCCCCCTACTATTTTACAAATAGTAGTGTAAATATAGAGTATGGTATGCCAGTAGAGACAATTTTGTTAATTTTCACAAGCTTTCTATTAAGAGTTTGGAACATTAAGAGGCCAGTTCAGTGCAGTGTTTAAAATGCTTTTGTTAGAAAGAGTTCTGATCCTCCCTTAGGCATTAAGTTGACTGAGTGGGTTAGTCACTTTTTCATAGCCTAACCCACCTCCTGTGTTAGTTGTTGTGAGGCAAACAGAAGGCAGAAGCATTATGCACGCTGCACTGAAAT
>JANHFP010008174.1:141062-161556 GCA_032468135.1 Calamaria suluensis | reverse complement strand
GGGGCAGGAGCGGGGCAGACATGGGTGGGGCAACTGGTGGCGAGTAAGGTTTTTTCCTGGCTAGTAGGTCTGGACTTGAAATTTTAAGCCCTGTATTATAGTACCTTAGTGAGAAGCAGGGATGTGGAAGCAATCATCACAATATAATGGAGGGGGAATGGGAGATAATATCCAGGATTTTGTGGTAAGAGTTGAAGTAGAATTTGAGGTAGACTTCACTTACTGACTGCCTTGTTCAGTGATGGTTCAAACTATGGTGCTGACTTTAACAACCAAGGCTCACATTTGTGACCTTTCACCATGTCCTTCTGTCATGTGATTGCCACCAGTACATGTTGTCTTGTGATTGACTTATTGTTTTTCCTTTTCCCCCCTTTGCAGAGTGGAGAGATTGGAGGCGAAGAGATATACATGAGAGTATGCAAGTACACAATGGGGAATACTTCAGACTATTTGGGTAGTATGCTCGCAACTCCCACCATAATCAGGGGTGCCAGTGCTACCACCTTCCTTTCAATGTGTATTCCCCATTGTACGCCTGCTTATTTTTCTGTAAACGGGTAGCAGTGGTTGTGATGTTATTCCAGTCTTTCTCTATTAAACTATATAAGAAAGGAAATAAAAAAGGAATATAAAGTAAGAAAAAAGAAATTAAACTTCTAAAATGCAAAAGCAAAGTAAAAAGCAAATACACAGCTTCCAATCTTCTTTACAGAGACTATAAGTGCAGTTATAAATTTGCTTTTAGGGTTGCTCTAGAGTCGGAAACGACTAGCACATATGTGTGAGGGAAACCTTTATTTTTACCTTTAGGGTTACAACATCTTTTTTCCTATAATCTATTGTTTCTAATCATTAAAACCATAAATTATATGTTCCATTTTTTCCTGTCTCATACAAGTCTAAAGAGTTTCCAGTCAGCTATAAAGGCAGATATTTTCTCTGATCAAAGGAGTCAACAAGTTCCATATTTTTCACTAACTATTCTTCCACTGTAAGTAGTACCAAATCTCTCCATCTTTTTCTCTTTTTTTGGGTCTTCCTATACCTTTAATTTCTGCCAACCTAGCAGTTTGAAAGAACGTAAAAAATGCAAGTAGAAAAATAGTGGCCACTTTGGTGGGAAGATAACAGCGTTCCTTGCACTTTCAGCATTTAGTCATGAAACGGAGATGAGCACTGCCCCTAGAGCCGGAAACGACTAGCATGCATGTGTGTGGGAACCTTTATCTTTTTATACGTTTAATTCTTTAGTTTCTAATGGCACTCTGAAGTTATAGTCAGCATCGCAATTCACATCTTCATAGTTACGGTCAACATCACAGTCTGGCTCATAGTATGTATAACTTTTGTTTTGTAAAATCTACCAATTACCTATAATAAACAAAAAAAATTGATAATAAACAAAAAAAATTCCCATGAAGGTCTGAAAGATTTGGTTCATTTGTCTAATTTATTTCTGATTTGTTCAAAAACACTTTCACTAAAAATAACGGTCCCAGTATCTGTTTTAAACTTTCTTACATCAACTTCTTGTTAATATTTTTGCTAGAAGTTCTTAAGTTTTAAAATCTTTTATCTTTATTGGTTTGTAATCCAGAAAAAAATATAATTCCACCAAGTAGACTCTTACCCTGCTACTCTGAAAATCTCTTTTATCTTTCTCTTTATTTATTAGATTTTTATCCTGCCTTTATTACTTTAAAAATAATACAAGGCAGTGAACATACATAATGCTTCCTCCTCCTCCTCTTTTCCCTACAATAACAATCCTTTGGGGTATATTGGACTAAAAGACAGTGACTGGCTTAGACTTACCCTGCCAGCTTTTCTTTAGTTGTAAATTAGTTATATCCAAAAGAGATTACAAAATGAGATATGGCTGAACTTTTTGTTCATATAATCTACATTATATTCTGTGCAACATACTTAAGGTGACCAGATTTTAACATTGGTAAAGCGGGACACTATTGACCGGGGGTGGGTGGGTGTGATCATGTGACTTGGTGGGCATGGCCAACTTGCCCTCTCATGTCAAGGGTTATAGTTAGGATGGCCTCTCCTCACCTCAAAGAGATACAATTTCCCTGCATATTTATTTACTACTACTGAACATCCCAAACATACTATTTAAATATAAGTATATATGCCTTATGTGTACATAAATATTTCATAATATAAAGTGTGTATAGGCACAGAAAAACATACATTATCTACTATATATACTGTATATGTATCTACACACACACACACCTCTTCTAAAACTATACATATTCAACCTCACTTATTACATTTGGAAAAGAACACCCAGAGTTCACTTTCTGCTGCACATTTAACTATAACTTCTGTACATTTAGAACATTACACATACCTTCAGATGTTCTTCCCTATGTTGCACAAGACTGTTTCTACCAGGAGAGGTCATGGGATGAGTAAAATATGGTGAAACACACTTAACGCTCTTGCTTCAAACGCTCTTCGTCCTTCAAAGTCCAGAGTGAGACCAGGACGCTGGAGAGAAAGCAGCTGGGATCAGTGACGCCAGCCAAAATGCAATCTTCATGAGAGGAGGGGGCAGAGTTTCCAGGGACGCTGCTGAATGTGGGGGAGGCTCCCAGGAATAAGCAAGCAATGTGTGGGCTCCCTGACCCCCTCCCTGTGCCTTCAGCAGCAGCCCTGAAACTCCAGTTTCAGTGCTGCCTCCTCCCCTCATCAAGATTGCATTTTGGCTGGTGTTGCTGATCCCAGCCACTTTGTCTTCGGTGTCCTGGTCTCACTCTGGACTTTGAAAGAGGAAGGGAGGGGGGAGGGTTAAGGCAGCCCCCATGTCCCTCGCCTCCCAGGGACAGCGCAAAAGGCACTGGGGGAGCTAAGGCATCCCCCACACCTCTCCCAGGGACAGTGCAAAAGGCACTGGGGGAGCAAAGGCAGCCCCCATGCCCCTCGCCTCCCGGGGACAGCACGAAAGACGCTGGGGGAGCTAAGGCAGCCCCCACGCCCCTCGCCTCTCCCTGGGAAAGCGTGAAAGATGCTGGGGGAGCTAAGGCAGTCCCCACGCCCCTCGCCTCTCCTGGGGACAGCGCAAAAGGTGCTGGGGGAGCTAAGGCAGCCCCCACGTCCCTCGCCTCTCCCGGGGACAGCACAAAAGGCGCAGGAAGGATAAGGAAGTACCCACCACATCCTGAAGGGAGACTTTCAGCTCTTTTTCTGACACGTCACTCACTGGCACTTACGGATTGGCATGGTAGGGAGAGGGGGGCAGAAGGATCCAGAATCTTTCCCCTGTGTACACACTGTTGGTGATCTACTGCACCCATGAGGCCGCCACTTGGGAAAAATCAGGACTTTTTAAAAACGCCACGGGATGTGGGACAAATTGTTAAAAACCGGGACTGTCCCACCAAAAGCAGGACATCTGGTCACATTGAACATACTGTGTAGGATGTATGGTATATTTTGCCTCTTGGATGCAGCTTGTGAATGCTGGATGGCATTACAATATATATATGTCACCAACATGTTGTAGTATGGATTGATAAATTTTATTTAATCCCATGTAGCATATGTTATTATCTTACATTTTTGCCATGGTGTCTGAATATGGTACTGTCTTTCCCCTTTTCTTTCTAAACTTCCTTTTGAACTTTTTGCTTGTGTCATGAGAAATTCTGAAAACATTAAAGAGATTAAACAAGGAGAAGTTTAATATAACCTTCTGCTCTATGCAGATAACATAATTTATTTTCTATATGAGGCAGATTCATTAGTTATCTAATTTCACAAGTATGTTGAATTTGATATCCTGCTTGGCTACTTCATTTTTTTTTCTTTCATTCAATCATGTTCAATTGTGGAGGTTGCCTGAGAAAATTCCTGCAGTTTTCTTGGCAAGGCTTTTCAGAAGCAGTTTGCCATTGCCTCTTTCCTAGACTGAAATAAAGTGACTGGTCCAAGGCCACCCAGCTGGTTTTGTGCCAAGACAGGACTAAAACTCACAGTTTCCTATTTTTTAGTTTGATGCCTTAACTGCTACATCAAATTGGTTCTGGTTATTTCATAACTTGAAGCAAATCAGAGTAGATCGTAGCTTAGCAAACAATGAGCTGATCCAATATACAGGTAGTACTAAACTATGTGGGTGTAAAATTAGATGAAACTTGACGCAAGCAACAAATGTGATATAGATTAAGTAGGTGTAAAGTGAACAACACTGGGACATAGACACTTTATAACTGCAGTGATGGATTCTGAGTTGCCTGTAAGTATACAAGAAATAGATCTTGTGGTCACAATGGGAACTCAGCAAGGATGTCAACTCAGTATGTGACAACTATGAAAAAAAATGTACTAGATTCATTAAGAAAAGGTTTGAAAATAGAACTGCCAGCATTGCAATACCTTTATGCGTATTTATGATTTATCCATCTCTGGAATACTCTATCTTGTTTGCTTACTAACTAGATTTATAGGGCTGTCCATCTCAAAAAATGCAACTCTGGACACCATACAACAAATAAAATAAACAATAACCCTTCCCAAAACCCACCAGCCACATGATATTAAAACATATATAATCTACAATCTATAAATCTATCATCTATAATATAAAGTATAAAAATGGCAACCAAGCACCATAATAAAACAATAAAAAGGCCCCTCCAGTCAACTGGTCAATAATATCTGGGAAACAGCTAAGTCTTAACAGTTTTTCTAAAGGGATTAGAGTTGAAGGGTAGGGGAAGAATAGTTCCAGAGAACAGGGCAACCACAGAAAAAACCTGCTTTTTTCAATAGGTCTTATAAGATGACAAGAAGGAATCTGGGGTGTACCCTCTTGGTGGGAAAGTATAGGGTGGGTAGATGTTTTTAGGAGAAAGCAGTCCCTCAAGAAACCCAATCCTTTGCTGTGTAGAGCTATACAAGTGGTAACCAGTAGTTTAATCACATCCGGAAGCCTTTAACATTTAATAAGCCAATGCAGCCAATGAAATAGCAGCACCATCACTTATAACTATATATATTACTGCATTTTAGATCAACAAGAGCTTCTGGATGGTGTTCAAAGATAATCCTATGGAGAATATATTGCAGTGGTTCAATTGGGAGGTGTCTAAGATATGATAACCATGAGCAGGGCCTCCAGTCCAGGAACAGATATGTCAGGTGCACATTAGTTATGGAAAGGCCTCCCTGACCTCAATTGCTACCCATTCTTTGAGCAGGAGCTACGAGTCAAAAGAACCCCAGATTTCATACCAAGTCTGAACAGGGTAGTGCCATCTAATTCAGTACAAAAAATGGAAACCTTCCAACTTCTTGATTTAGTGCACACAAAACCCATAGCTATTCAGTCTTGGTGAGGTTGAGTTTACATCCTATTCTTCCCCATCAAGTCCCAGAAAGGAACATAACAGCCCTGAAAAAAATGCAGAAGACTGCAGTTGTAACAACCAAGAAACTTGAACAGATTCCTTATGAGAAAAAGGTAGAATATTTAGTATTCTACTTTGGAAAAAAGATACATAAATGTATTAAATTGTGTATGGTGTGGATAAAGTGAATACAGAGACAATTTCCCTTATAAAACATTAGGATAAGGGAGTATAAGTAGAATTTGATTGAAGGAAACTTGGAACAGAAAAAGAAAGCATTGCTATATACAGCATGTAATTAATTCATAGAATTCATTACTACAAGACATGGTGATTACTACAATTTGATGGCTTTAAAAGATGATTGGATAAATTCATGGTGTACAGGTCTGTTAATGACTGTGACATTGACAATTATGTGAATTTCGGAATAATGAGCTTGATTATTATGTTGTCAGCCAAATAAGGTGCTGCAAAAGAACATTAAATTTATTCTTTTGATCTTAAAATGAACTTAATAAATATATTGTGCATAATGCACATTAGGCATTTTATCCCCAGGAAAGAATGTTCTAAATTAAAGAATATTAAGTTAATTCCTCCATACCGTGGCATTCCATATCACTAAGATTTTAGCTATTTCATACCTTTGGAATTTGTTATTCTTGCTTTGAATATTATCAATATTATCAGATTTAATTTATAAAATGTTTTACCAATCCATTTTGCATCCAAGCACAATTCTATTATGCTCTAGGAGAATAACACATTTTTTTCATCGATTTCTATTTATGTGTACATATGTAAGGACTAGAACAGTATGATGCTGGTTAGCCTGCATTTGACATTCATGTTATTTAGCCTCAGTATCTGCAAAATTGTAGATATATAAATTTTTGTATAGCAGATATAGAAGAGCACAAAGAATAGGATGTACATCTAGCTACGGAAAACAACTTGCAAATAGGTGTTAATTTCATAATTAAACAAGTAGCAATTCTATAATTTAAATTGGGTATTTACTCAATTTATCATTATGTGGCTAAAAATCTTCTTTTGTTTTTATAGGAATCTACAGGCAGCCATTGGAGCATACTATGATTTCGAAAGTCCAAACATCAATGTGCCCTCCATGTCCTTTGTAGAAGATGTGACTATAGGAGAAGGAGAATCCATCCCTCCAGATACTCAGTTTACAAAAACATGGAGGATACAAAACACAGGTAATTTCTGAAGACGTCTATGTTTGTGTTGATCTAGCTTTCTTATATTTTTTCTAGAAATATAATGTCTTGCTTTCTACAAGAACTAATCAATACTTCTGGATACTTGTACCAGTGCCTAAAGTTTTTGGTTAGTGCCATCTTTTCTCAAAAGAAAGGATGGGGGAAGGGGTTTTTTAAATAATTCCTGTTGAAGTTAGAGGAAGGTTTCATCTTATACTTGCAGATTTATTTATGTTTTGTTGTCCTATGCTATGCTATGCTGTACTATGTTATGTTCCTGTGGTTTTCTTGGCAAGATTTTGGAAGTGGTTTGCCATTGCTTCCTTTCTAGGACTGAGAGAGAATAACTGGCCCAAGATTAATCAGTTGGTTTTCTGCCTAAGATGGTACTAGAACTCACATTCTCCCAATTTTCAGCTTGAAGTCTTAGCACTACACTAAATTGCTCTCAGTGTGTACAGATAGACAGATATAAACAGACCTCATATTGTTGAAAGGGAGAATATGTTTTGATTTATTGGTCTGTCTTTATCTTGGTTGGGAAGTTTTGTGTAGTATAGATTGTATTTTAAGTCATGTTTCTGTAGAAATATTAACAATTTAAATGGCACACAAACGTCAAGGAATGCTTAAAAATGCACGCTTAAATGCATACATAAATGTAACATTCTCCAGTGTGCTGCTTGGAGAATCCAAGTGTGGATTGACTTCTATCTATTTACCAGAGACTGAGTGTACTTTTTTTCCTTTCTTAACCATGTCTTCTCTGCTTGGCTAAGCTTCAGTTTTTTGACTCAGTCTAGCTAGAGAGACGTGTGTTAGATAGCGCTGACAAATAGATCAGAGTTTTTCTTCAGTATTTCCTTTCCAACTTGGATTTTCCAATCAACACAGGAGCTGAAGGTCTTGGAGCAAGCAAAGGAGTAGTTACCGCAGTTCAGCCTTAGGGCCTCTTAGCAGCTCCACAGATGCCAGCATGTGTGCTGGTCTTCTTTGGAGCTCCAGGTTGACCGCCACCACCTCAATCCATCATCCGGAGTGCAACCTGCCTATTGGGGATCCTCCAGACAGTGAGGGCAATTGCTCCCCTGCCCTTTATCTGCTGCCGCTTTGTGTGTTGGTTCTGCCAGCACAACCACCACTACCACTAGCTCCTAATCTTCTGGGCAGCTCCAGAGTCACTGCCCAGTGTGCCGTGGCAAACTCTGTGAATGTTATACTAACTGCAGCACTGGGAGAACGGATTTTGTTTTTTCAACCATTTTCTATTTGCTACGAGTCATAGTGGTACTGAGAGAGTCGGATTTCCACTCTCGTGCCATTTTTATTGTGCAAACTAAACGCAGCAGGCTGGGAGAGCAGTATTCCTGATCTTGTGCCAAATTCAAAGGTACCAGCAAGCCGAGGCAGCACTGAGAGGGCCAGATTCCCATTCTCATGCTAGAAGCAGACTGTAGGCAAACCGCAGTGGTGCTCCGCAGAGCCTGATTCCACTCTCATACCATTTTTTCTTTGGCCATTATTACATCTTGCACTCCCTGGACATCAAAGGAGGTGGAAGACCTCCCTGATTGAAGGAATCTAGCTCCACCTGCAAGACCAACTCAGGACCAGTCCCAGATGGAAAACTGCTGACTGGTCTGTATAACTGGGAGCTAAAGTGGTAGAAAGATAGCAGACCTAGCTATGTCTCCTGACATTGAGCAGGTTGATCATTCCTCCAGGTCTCACTGGGCTCAAAATCCTGGCCCCAGTTGTTTCAGGGCAACCACCAGGCATACTGTGGGAACAAACAGATCCCCAATGCTCCTCCCTTCAAGGGCATCCTCAGCATTGGACAAGGACGCTAAGAAGTTGCACAGGGCATTGGAAAAACATTTCTCTAAGCCCAGTAGAAAACCCAGACAGAGGAAGATCAGATTACCTCTGTTACAGAGGCAGTATTTGCCCACCCTGTACAATCACCTCAGTCAACTCACTTTGTGGAGGCCAAGCAGCAGTGTTGGTCACCAGAGGGCACTGGTAAGCTGCAGCCTTGAATCCAAGATTGCATTCAGGAGGAATTTCTTCCTCTCTCATGCACAGCAACAGTGGGGCTGCAAACAGCACCCTGTACCAGAGGCTTAGCTCGGGAAGCAACCTTTACCCCTACAGCAGTGGGGCTCTGCTTGGGGGAGAACCAGGGACCCATTCTATCTCAAGACATTCAAAATATCATTTCAGAGGCTATATCAAGAGGGATAGCGACAGGGTTATAACAGAGAGATCATTTCTCCTCTGCCCTTTAATGTGCATACCCAGGGCCCAGATCAGGGTCTATCGAGGAGGGGATCTCCTTCACCCCAAGCCTCCTTGCATAGTGCAGATTCTATGTTGTGAGAGGAAGACCAAATAGATCAGGATCTTTCCAGTGAAGGAATAATACCTGACAAACTGGACTTCGCTGGCCTCTTTTCTCCCTCCCTATTCAGGTCGTTACTCCATAAGGGCAAAACAGTGATGAATATGGGTGTCATAGATCCCTCTGCAGACCAACCCCAGGATATCCCAGATCCACATGAAGGACTGTTCATGCTTCCAACACTGGAACCGGAGGTCATCCCTTCTCCTAGGTTATTCGTTGACGTAGTTCAATGACAATGAAGCCACTAGGATATCTTGCAGTTCCTAGTGGGCATGACAAGAATCTTTACTGTACAGGTCCAGAACTTGATTCTTCAACTCCCCTCAGTAATGCTCCTGTAGCAATTCTAACTTCATCAGCCATCCTTCCCACTGACATAATAGAAGGGTTAAAGGCAGAGGATAAGAAAGCGGAACTCATAAAACTCCATATGAGTTTCCATAAAACTGATCAGACTACTGCCTGGGCAATTAGAACTGCAATATGTACTTTTTTCAACCACGCTTCCTTGATCTGGCTTTGCCAGTTACAAGAGAGGCTGCCTGCCAATGATACCAGGCTACACCAGGATGTAAACAAATTGGTGGCTGCCACCGAATTTTTTCCTGATGTAACACTCAATGCTGCAAAATTCACTTCTAGAGCCCTGGCTTCATCTGTTACACCTCGCCTCCTCCTCTGGCTACCGATAAGAAGTCCAAATGGAGGTTGGCATCAGCACCATACAAGGGTTGTGACCTCTTTGGGGAAGCCTTGGACCCCATCCTTATTGAGAACAAGGATAAGAGAAAGATGATACCCTCCTCTTACAAAGATACTCCCCCCTGCTCCCAAAGGCAGTCCTTTCGTGCAGCTGATGCCACCTCTAATGTGCCACAGTTTTAATGGTCCTATTCCCAAGATTACGACTGCTCCTCAGACAGGCCTACCTTTCAGGATAAAGGCAGGTGCCAACCTCTGGCAAAATGGCCATTTTGAGGGACCAGCAATAGGGCCTTTAGGCAAGGGAAGTAACTATCAAGTGGCCTTTCCCATTGATGGCCGTGTACAACACTTCGCAAGTCAATGGGAATTTTCCACAACTGACACTTGGGTGTTACAGACAGTGAGGCTAGGCTTCACATTAGAATCCCTCTCCAGGCCTCCCAACTGCTTCATCCAATGTCCAGTTCCCTGAAATATCACAAAGTGGAACCTGATGGAACAGAGATCCAACATTTGTTAGATATTTGGGCCATTGAACCAGTGCCCACAGGTCAGGAAGGACTCAGTTTTTACTCAATTCTCTTCTTGGTGTTGAAGAGTTCTGGGGGCTAGAGGGGAATCTTAGACCAAAGGAACTCAACACTCATATCGTATACAGGTGCTTCAAAATGCAGTCCGTAACTTCCATCTTGGGCTGCATCAGGGAAGGTGATATGTTAACATTGATAGACCTCAAGGAAGCTTACCTCCATGTCCCCATCCGTTCCTGCGGTTCATTTACACGGGCCTCCACTTTCAATATCGGGCCATGCCATTCGGCCTGTCATCGACTCCCAGGACCTTCAAAAAACTATTGACGGCTGTAGCAGCAAACATCAGGTCACTTCTGATCAGGTTGCAATGCTACTTAGATAACATATTAATCCAGTTGTCCTCCCAGTTGCAAGCAGCAAGGGACCTCAGTACTATAATCATAATCCTCCACAGAAACGGCTTTTCTGTGAGCATGGAGAAGAGCCACCTAGTCCTTACCACCCACCTCCTTCATCTTGGTGTGGTGATAGACTCCAGAGTCAGCAAGGTATATCTGTGGACCACCAGGACAGTGTTTTGACTTCCTGAAGCTTAGTTTTTCTTTATTTGCATTGAAAGTAGTCATGATTTTGTAATTCAGTAGGAAACTAGAGAATGAGTCCAAACATATCTGATTATGTTGCTACATGTGTTTTGAATAGTCACACATTCTGATGTTAATATCTACTCTGAATCTTTCATTCCCTTGATGTTTACATTTTTTTCAATTACAAAAATATTTGGTTCAGAATGTTTTCCCTTCTTAAATTAAGTAAGCTATAGTTAATACTTTTGGATTGTATTTTCCTGCTGGTTTTTTTTTGTACTTTATAATGGAGAAAACTCTGAAAAAAGTCACGAATAGTTTTTAAAATACCACGCTGGAATAGCCGACACAACAGATAAAAAAATCCCCGGAGTTAACATTATGATGAAACTTTGGGAAGATATTAAATGAGATGAGATGTACTAGCCTTTAGGGATATGATTATCTGAGAAAAATTAGATCTGATGCAAGAGAAATAACTGCTGACAGATATTGCAGTGACAGGAGGTAACTTGAACTGCTGAATTTATGTATCTATGAGCTTACTAATGTACATGAATGTTGTAGAAGATAACTGTATTACAAAATATATCCAACTTTAAATAAAGTATGTTGTTATCCTTAAATAATATATAATGTTAACTTTATAGTACCTGTTCTAAAGTGACAATCATAAGTTGACGCACCTTCATGACTGGACCTGATTTTATAACCATTTTTATCATGATTGTTGAATGAATCACATGGTCATAAATGCAAACCCTTCTCCCAAATAGGTAGTTTTTCTGGAAATGAGCAAAACCTACTAGAAGTTAGCAAAAAATAATAATAGCAAATTGGAATCATGTGACTATTGGATGCTGCAACCAGTTGTAAATATGACTGGTTGCCAAATGTCCCAAGTGCAGTCATGTGACGGGGGAGGGGAGGGGAGAGAAGGTGCATATTGCCTATGTTATTGAAACAGATCTTTACATGTATTATTGATATTTTTAGAGCTTTATCAAACTATTCATAATTTTAGTTTAAGAAGTTTTTATTTTTAAGGTGATGGGGTCAGATGGATATCATTACAAGTTCAGTGGATGCTACTGCTCTTTCTTGATTTGTGAACTAGTCCTTGAAATGATATTCAATAACAAGACTGTTGACCCAAGGTTTTATAAACCTGGTTATACATTAACTATAGTAAGTTACTTTTAGTTAATTTTAGTTACACACTTTTCATGTCAAAGAAGTCTTGTTTCTTGTACCAGCAGTATTCTTTCCTTTTCAATATATTGTTATGTTTTTATTCCGTTTATAATAAAAAATGAGGATCAGTCTTGTGTCAGACAGAGGTGCATTTCCATCCTGATCAATGGAACTGTGCAAAATGATCTGTCTTTTATTTGTCAGTTATTAATCTTGATTATATAATTAAATGATGGACATGTAATGGGAAATGCATAATCAAATGCTTATGCTTGTACTTTTTTCATGATTATAATGAATGACAGATGGCTTAATGATACATTTGCTAAACATAGGGACAGAAGCATGGCCACCAGGAGTTTGCCTCAAGTATGTTGGAGGAGATCAGTTTGGCCATGTGAACATGGTGATGGTCCAATCGTTGGAACCCCAGGAGATTACAGATGTCAGCGTTCAGATGTGCAGTCCCAGTACTGCAGGAATGTATCAAGGACAGTGGCGGATGTGCACTGCTACAGGACTTTATTATGGAGGTAAGGACTTTATTATGTACAGGACTTTATTATGGAGGTATAGGACTTTATTAGGAGGTATTTTCTCATTTATGATTTTTATTAGAGTTTGAAGAAGTATTAGTGCTTCTGAGATTTCTGATTCAAGTCAAACTAATCTTTCCTATTAGTTACAGTAATGCATAATAAGATATTGACATATCAGACTTAACATCCTTCTTTAACACATTGTGTCCTACTAAAACGGCCTATTTTGACTATGAATATATAAGTAGACTTACAACCACAATTGAGTGAAGCAATCATTAAGAAAACACCCACATACAAACTTTGCTCAATGACTGCAATCCCACCTCTTCCAGTTGTGGTCATTAAGTAACTGCATACAATATTAAACGAATGGTGCAAAAGAACTGCCCCCTGAAAGAGGACAGGCAGCTCCCCTTCTTGTGCAGAAGGTACAGGGACAGAGCTCAGATGGTTTTATAATATGTTCTAATTGTTTCTTGTACATGGCCCAGTGTCACCTTGTATAAGATATGTGGCCATATACATTTGATAAACAGAACCTATTAAAATGAATGAAGAAAGCAGTTTGAAAGGGGAAACAATATAAGAGTAACTGTTTACAGAATTATATTCTACACTGTTTTGTTTTGTTTTGTTGCAAAAGTGACACCAAAAATTACTCTGCTTATAATGCAGTTTTCTTTAAAGGATTGCCATAGCCACTTTATATGTAAGCCACTGTTTCTTTTTTGGCAACTGCTTTTACAAGAAAAGGAAAAGTATATGATTTTTACAATAAAAATTATATGGATTTTCCCTCCATAGAAATGTTGTTTTGTAATAAGAAACTTTATTTCTTATTAAGTCATGGTTCCCTTTAAAAATCGATTGAATAATTATTTGGTATAATCCTTAAAATTAACATATTTCAACACCTGGTCTTTGTTATTTGATTTATATCCTGCCCATTTTACATACTCCTCGTCTTCCTATTTTTTGCCATTATTTTCTCCCATACCAAACTGTGAGATAGGATGACTTTGAGAGTATATGGTTGACCCAAACCTACCACTTCCTTTGCTAAAAGTGGACCGGAACTTTTCCTACTTGCAGTATACCTTAACCATTACAATATATTAGTTCCATTTATGTACATATAAATTTGCAGAACGATCATTTTAATATTTGTTGAGTCCTAGATAACTTTGTAATAATTGCTTATCCTGTGTGAATATGAATTCAATTGTTTCTGAACATTGTATGGAAATGATTTTTTTAAAAAGTATGTTTAGTTTGACTATATTCAGATCTGCTTTGTAGTCTTAATTAACTTTTTTTGGATGTTGAAGGGCTCAGTAAGATGGATTTGATCCATATGGCATCTCTCTTAATATTTCATCATCTTTTAGACCCAAAGTGCTTTATCAAGAGACAACTGGACTTTCTGGTTTTTCTTTGAAGAAAACAACCCATTTTGCTTCTCATCCAAGAAACTTCTTCAGATCTGACTGGATGGTGGGGAATGGAAGGATTTATACTCCTTGCAGATAGTTAGTCATTTGCATTCTTTTCACAAGTTGTGGTGACCTGGAGATTTATCTGTGTCATCAGGGTCACCTGAGTGATGCAAATGGGTGTGGAGCCTTTTTGGAACTGTTGAAAGGGCTGTGTTGTAGACTGGAGATAAATGATGTCATATCCTTCTCCCCCTGTTGAGAGAAGGCTGTTTAGTTTTGATATAGATGGCCTCTTTGATTGACCCCTCTTTCAAACCAGTGGTCCTGTCTGTCCGAAATGCAGGCTTTTCTGACTTCAAAAGAATGCCCTTTGTCTTTTAAATGGAAATGGACCTGCAGAATCTAGTCCTGATGGGTTTGTTCTCCTATGTTCTCCTAATGTCTTCAAAGAAAAACCTAGAAAATCTAGTTGCCTCTTGAAGAAGCACCTTTTGGACAACCATGACCTGGATGACTGAGAATCACCATAGACATCATTTTTTAGAGTAGATTTTTCTGTTCAGTTGTTTCTGATTCTTGGAGACTGCCTAGGCATGTCTGCAATTTTCTTGACAAGGTTTTTCAGAAACTTTGGTTTGCCATTGCCTCTTTCCTAAGGCTGAGAGAAAATGACTAGCCCAGGATCTGGCTTTATGCCTAAAATGGGACTAGAACTCACAGTTTCCCTATTTTTAGCCTGATGCCTTAACCAGTCCATCAAACTGGCTGTCAGAGTAATAAAGAATGATTTTTTCCTGCAAAAATATATTTCGCTTAATAATATGACCGTGTGCATTTTTTGTTTACTTATTAAAATTAACATTTTTACTAAATTGGCTTTTCTTTGGAAGATTATTAATGCACATTGCAGTGCAGGCTGACCTTTGAAGGAAAAATATGAAAAACTCATGTAGAAGGAAATTAATATATTTTGAAAATTACTGAATAAGAACACTTCACATTGTGTTCTTTTGCAGGCATGATTCATGAAACTGACTTCTCATTTTATTTGTACTACTTATTGATATAAAATTAATATTTGCTTCCAGATTTTGCTGTTCCAAATGAAATATGAGAACAGCATTATTAATCGGTTTTACAATATGTGTATCATATTAGGAAGGTACTTGGGTAAATATTACTATTACCAGCAGGTGTCAGTGTATAACTTTCAAGTCTCAGAATGTTAGAAAAAAAGTATCTTTTGTATATGGGAAATTGAGTTTTGATTGGTTTTGGTCAGGGAGATTGTACTTGCTCTTTTTATTGCATATGCTTAGTTCATAAGCAGCATGCTAATTTGAAAAACAATGAGGTAAAGTGATACATAATCTACAACATGTAGTTATCCAAGATCTTTTTTCGTAGACATCATCTGGGTGATCCTTAGTGTGGAAGTTGGAGGACTTTTAGGAGTAACGCAGCAGCTATCATCTTTTGAAACAGAGTTCAACACGCAACCACATCGTAAGGTAGAAGGAAACTTTAACCCGTTCGCCTCTCCACAGAAGAACAGGCAACCAGATGAAAACAACTTAAAAGACCCTGGGGGTTCCGAGCTAGACACAATCAGCAAAAACACGTGGGGGCCTGCTCCTGACCAAATTGAACAAGATCAGACTGAACTGTCACAAAACTCTGTAAATCTCTCCCCCAGCAGTCACTCAAACAACTTATCAGTAGTGACATACAGTAAGGTAGGTGCCCTGGGGATACAAGAGATGGGAAGGCAATGAGTCAATGCCCTGTATTATGTCAGTCCTTCCTTCAGACAGTAGCTTCTCCTTGTTACATCCGGTTGTAATGGTGTACTGTTGTATTGAATCCTACTGTTTATATTCCAAGATCTTCTGACTTAAAAACAGGTTTGAACATGATTGTGCTAAAATGCTTTAAACTACAAAAAAGGATAATTAGCATGCTGGATTTGGCAGTGCAAAAAAAGAAAACTAATTTTTTAAGACTATGCTTAAAATTAGAGATCTGTGAAATAATTAAAACAAAATTATAGAATTAGATTTAGAAAATAAGTGATAAGCAGATGCTTAATGCTTTTATGACAAGAACAACATTATCTTTCATTTTTATTGAACTTTAGTTTGTTATTCTAAATGTTTTAGTTCACCCTTTGCTAACTGTAACACACACACACATATATACACACCCCTAACTATATTGCCATATAGAAAGTAATAGAATTAATTGTTCAGTCCAGTGTAATATAGTCAACTTGCATGTACTGAATCTGTCATACTCAAATATGTTATATACAGCTTGTATTTAAAATGAATCAAAACTTGGATCATTTACAGTCTTAGTGCTACATACAGCATTTTTTTAAATTTCATACTCATTGATAGCTTGCAATGTTAAAAGAGAAGAAACTGTCAGAAAAGATCTTGATGAAACAGTAATGAAAGGAGAGGAGGATGTGTAGGGTGTTGGGTTTTCTTTTTGGTTCAGCTCCACCTACCTCACCAATTAACACCTGATCCCTAGAGCAAGGGTCGGCAATCTTAAACACTCAAAGAGCCATTTGGGCCCACTTCCCACAGAAAAGGAAACACCGGGAGCCACAAAAAACCTTCCCATGCCGGACTATTTCCTGAGCAGCCACAAAACTAGTATATGTAGTTGAATTAAATGTTATGTTTTCTTCTGAAACTTTTCTTTCCTTGGATTGATCCATAGTTGGCCTACTGGGGGTTGAAAAGCTCAATAAATCATGTGCTGGTGGGTGTCGCATGTCGGCGGTTGTGACACATATTTTGAGTGACGGAGTCGCATCAGAGGGGTGAAAGAGTCACATGTGGCTCCAGAGCCGTGGTTTGCTGACCCGTGCCCTAGAGGAATGAAGGCCTTGACACCTTCCCACCCCCTCTTCTCCCCAATGTGACTCATCTCTGACAGAAATGGGCTTAAGTCTAAGCCTATTCAGTATGCCTTTTTTGTTATTCTTGGCAGGGGGATAATGTCTGTTGGATTAAATAGGATGAGCAAAAATGGTTGGCTTGCTTAAGAAAGAGGAAAGGAATTTAAAGATATATTGCAGTGGTCACATAATGGGGAAAGCGCACCTTGGAATTATGACAAGAACAACATCATTGTGCATTGAATCAGTCTATCAAATAATGAAGAACAAGAGAGGCAAAACCTTGATTTTAGGCCTTGGTGTCAGACAGATTTGGTGTAAGGAAAATATACATTTCACTGAAAACTATATAAGAAATTTGAGAACAGTTTTAATTTACTTTTAAAGAAAAAGTTCTTCATTCAGGGTTAAATAAAAAAAATCATGCTATTGTTTGTGATTAATTATAATTTTCTTTTTAAGAAAATCTATGGATTTTCAAACACTAGCGTCTGGCTATCTACCATCTTAATTTTCTTAATTTTGTCTTTGGGTCTTATATGTTCCCAAATCCACCACTCAGATGGAGCTCTGAGTGATAGAATTAGTTTACTGGGATGTGTAAAAAGAGTGGGTTGAGAACATTTGAAGATGATCCTAGATTATATTTGCTTCAAGATGAAAATGATTCAGTTAAATTTATTGATAAATAAGTGAATAGTGAGTTCAAGGTTGTAAATTGTGTATTTTACAGTGCAACTATTGTAGTATATTCCAAATTCTTAAAGCTAAAAATACAGGTAATCCTGGTCTTGTGAGCACAATTTAGTCCAAAATTTCTGT
This sequence comes from Calamaria suluensis, assembly GCA_032468135.1. Taxonomy (NCBI): domain Eukaryota; kingdom Metazoa; phylum Chordata; class Lepidosauria; order Squamata; family Calamariidae; genus Calamaria; species Calamaria suluensis. Next base: position 143,824 of record JANHFP010008174.1, on the reverse strand, counting down.
TGTTAATCGAGACATATGTTAAATGAGCTTTGCCCCATTTTGCAGCCTTTCTTGCCACAGTTGTTAAGTAAAGCACTGCAGTTGCTAAGTTAGTAGTAAGGTTGTTAAGTGAATGTCGTTTCCCTATTGACTTTGCTTATCACAAGGTCTCAAAAGGTGATGATCACATGACTGGGACGCTGCAACCATCATAAATATGAAGTTGCCAAGCATCTGAATTTATCACATGACCATGGGGATGCTGCAACAGTTGTAAGTGTGGAAAATGGTCATAAGTCACTTTTTCAGTGCCATAACTCTGAACGGTCACTAAATGAACTATTGTAAGTCGAGGATTACCTGTATTAAATATTATAAATGTGAGTTAAAATACTTCACGCTACTGTATCCTGAGCATGTGTCAGTATACTTGATATATGTCCTAGTTTTGGAGATGAGCCAACAGTAAACTAGTGTGCAAGGGATATTCATTTGATTAGAGGTCCTAATTTTCATAAAACATAGCAGGATCATGCATGTGATTATATATAAGATTTGCCCCAAATTTTCCAGAATTTCCTGATATTATCCTTCCTGTTTGCAGGAGATACTGACACAACTAAAGCTGGTATCCTAGTTTGCATATTCTCTATATTAACTGTAAAGCATTATGCGAAGGCCTTGATTGACTAAGTTATGATGCACAGCACAAATATCTTGGGACCAGGAGTTACTACCACATCATATAGAAGACTACAATTTGTAAGAGAAATAAAAGGCCAGCATGAATTTTAAAAGAACATGGATTAATAAAAATGGCTATAAATTAAGAGAAAGGAGACGGAAGTAATACATCTGAATTAAGGTAGTCTGGTTATGGGCAGAAAAGTTGATGAATATATACAAGGAAGTGAAGATAAAAAAATAACTATGATTATGAATAAAATGTATATCAGAAAATATGAATTGCATCATCTACCTTATATGTATGAAAGTTAGAATCTAGTTTGGTTTCAATGAATAGCAATAATGGAAAATAGATAAATTTTGGCAGGAACTGTATAACATTCTGAATTAAAATAATCTAGCATTCATTTGTTACATGTTATTGAGCGGAAACAAGATGAGACAGCACAGGAAGTGTTTGTTCCATTCATGCCTAACAATGAATGGGAAGGATGGTTGGTGATTATGACTAATAATGAAAAATAGATAAATATGCATTTAAAAGCATTTAATTGTAATAAAAGGTTGAATGACTGATAAGAGAAAATATTTTTAGTGTTGGATACAGCATAGTGTCAAGAATGACTTTTGGGGGAAAATGACATGAAGAAACCTAAAAATGAAAAAACAAAACAAAAGTGGAAATAGGATTACTGCCATATGAAAAGAAGTAAAAGTTAGATTAACATACTGGCAGAATAAATGAAAAGTGTATGTAATGAAAGGGAACATGTAAACAGATTGGAACAGAGTTAAAAGAGTTATGGTTCATATTGCCACAGAACTATGTGGAGTTTATCTTAATGGAAACTATGATAAAGATTCCTTGGTTAAACAGACTGTAATGGTGAGCAAAATCCAACAGAAAATAACTATTACCAAAAATGATGATGAGATAAAGATATAATGTCAAGACAAAAATATTGAGAGGAAGAATAATGCAGAATAATTTTGATGCAAGTAAAAGAGTTTCCGAGGGCGTAAACAAATCCTTCAGCAGACTAAATGGAATAAAAAATGAAAGTAATAAAAATAATTAGAGGTGAAACAGGTGAGAGAATGCTGAAGAAAGTATTATAGAGTTCTATCTGAAAATAAAGAGTCAAAATGAAATAAATAATAAACTTTAGTGCTCTACAAAATTGATGAAAATGAAGTCAAAATAGGCAAGGTTCAAAATGATATGGTTGCAGGTATAGATGATGTAACTGGAGAAATGTTTAGTAGTGAGATAAATTGATTGTAAAGACAGTGATTTATTTAATGTGTGTGTGAGCTTAATTATGGGAAAATACTTAAATTGTTACTCCTTGTTGAAGGAAAGTATGCCAATACTTTAGGGAAATTATTTGTTGCCTCAAAAATGTTTGGCAGAATTTTGATTGTAATCTTCTATACATTTTCAGTAAACAAAATGTAGGAAATATAGCAAGGCCTTATATCAGCTAGGGACTGTACAGAGCAGATTCTTGCTGTTTATATCATGTCACTGAGAAATATACAAAGGTGGGAAAATACTTCTAAAATGAATGAGTTGAATTATGGAATGCATAGCATGAGTGTATATAGTTGAAAATTGTTTGCTGAAAGCATTTAGTATGGTGTATGATGGAAGAAAAGCAATGAATGAATGAATGAATGAATGAATGAATGAATGAATGAATGAATGAATGAATGAATGAACGAATGAAAGAAATGCTTAACAATTAATAATTGTTCTAATCAATTGTCTCTGAATACTGGAAGAAAAAGTCCACCAATATACAAACTAAACACTAGAGCAAATTCCATATGATGGGATCTTCTATATGATTGGTTTAGACTAAGGAACATAGAATATGTGAAAAATCAAATATCATTGAGAGAATGTATTTTAAAAAGTAAATCCTACAATAAATTTGCATTTTGACCAAGATGTGGCAAATATAAGCTCTGATTTCTTTTAATCATGCAAATTGCTGGAGGATAGACCATTATAGACCGGTTCCGGTTGAGACGAGAGGAGGGAGGATGTTTCCTCCGCTCCTCTTCGCCCCTGGGGTCTTCTCCGGTTAGGA
>JANHFP010008173.1:19791-31659 GCA_032468135.1 Calamaria suluensis | reverse complement strand
GAAACAAAATAGGTGTCATTTTTCCCCTTTTTCTGGCAATTTACAGCATCTTTTATTTCCTCTAGGACGCTTTCTAGTGATTACTACTTTCCAGGTTCTGATTGGTTCTAGTCCTTCTCTGTTTTGCATGCTCTTTGAGTATTAAACCTCTGGATGTTCAGGCCTTTAGAATTGTTTCTAAATACTCCTCTTTAATATTTTCTCAGAGGAACAGCTTTTGCCATTCCTTTTGACTATTGCTTGTTTACATTCTCCACATTGTCTTCTTCCTTCTGTTCACAACATTGTGTCAAGGAGTCTGGCATAGACTGGGAAAGTTTAGAGACAAAAAATCAACAATAGTTTACATCCTTACAAAAAACAAAACCCAGTTGTTACCTGAGTGGGGAAATTATTATAGTAGAAGAGGGAGGGAAGGAAAAGAAGGAAAGACTGCATCTGTGATGGCGAACCTATCGCATGTGTGCCACAGTTGGCACACATAGGCAGAGGCATGTGAGCCGTCGTCCCAGCTGAGCTGTATATACATCCAACAGGAACAGGAAGGGTTTCACAGAAGCAGATAGAGGTAAATCCTAGAGAGGCAGGAAATGCATCATTGAACAATGGAGACAAATGCTAGAGAGGAGTAAAGCTGCATACAAGGCAGCTGTAACAGCCTAGGCACGTAGGAAAGTGGAAGACTACAGGTGCGGTGGTACCCCCCCTTCCCCTTCCCCCCTTGCACCCCTTTTTTGGTCCCAGGAGGCTTCAGGTAGGCCTGCTTGGCCCAAAACAGGGTACAGGATGCACACATGCATGCTTGGAGCAGTGGCAGTTTGCATGGGGGTAGAGCATTGTAATATGGGTGTGGGAATACTCATACACACTGTCATGTACATGTGTGCGTTTTCAGCACACAAGGACAAAAAGGTTAACTATCACTGGACTATATCAATATCTTATTTTTTTCATTCAGCATTTCATAAACTCAATATTATTTTTAGAATTAGGGATCCCTTCTTGGGAAACTCTCAGGGCAATATATAAGTATCTATATTAAATAATGGTTTTATTGTCATGTTTAGCTGAAATGAAGATAGAAGGAAGTAAAAGCATATTTCTACACACAAGCAAACATTATGTTTTTCTCCATTATATTCTTTCCCATGATATATGGGAAAAAAGCTTTGAACAGAAAAAAAAATATAGACCTCAGGGTTGAACTAGTCAGCTGATAAAACATCTGCAAGCAAAGAACCAAGCTCAGAGAGCACCAAGGATTCTACAGGGGAAGAAAAGTTTGTTATTTCTAGTTTTTGAAGCACTATTTTCCAAATATCTACCTTACTTGCAGCAAGATTGTTTTCTTTCCTGATCTTGAAATTATCACTGTCAACCGTGACCCAAGAGCCTGAGGAAGAGAGATTTTAGATGAGGTATGAGGAAATAAACCTTTTAATAATTCAGAAGGCAAATATCAGTCAAATCATATTTAATTCTTGGAGGTATTCTAGAAATAAAAAAAAGATGCAATTTATTAGAAAGTACATGAGCTCCTAATTCATTCTGCATAACTATTCTGCCTCTGTTGTATAGTTAATAGGTGGATTTGGAGATGAGCAATAATGGAAATAAACAACCTTAACTTTTAGTGGTTGCCTTTAAACACCGGACTAATAGATGTAAAGCTACAGTGACTATCTTTTGTATTGGACAAAACACATTGCAAAGCAAATCTAACCATGACTTTAATGTTTACTGAATCCAGAAAAAATTACTAATCCTAAAACCAGCACTCTATAAAGCTGAATTACAACCAAATTTTAACAAGGTACAGGAGATATGTTAGGTCCCAGGCACATGTTATAATCTATCCACTAAAACATTAAAGAAAAACAATCAAAGGACTCTCAACGATGGCTGAAAGAAAGAGCTTATGTAAAAAAAAAAACTTAGTTCAATAGTAAAGAAGTGATTTTATGTTTTTCTCCCTAAATTCTCAGAGTGTGCGGATCATATTTTGCTGCTAATATACTTTATGCTCTTCTGGCCCTGACATTCAGCCTTATTACTTACAGCTGATTTTAAACCCAAGCAGAGAGTTGACGGACTTTCTGAATGTTCCGCCAGATATTTAAGAACACCGTGCTTAGCAGAATGAATAAGATGATCACAATACCTGTAAATGATTATTTTAATTTCAACCACAACATCACAAGGGTTATCAATAGATTCAAATTCAATGTCAATCACTCTAATCTAGACTGTAGGAAGTACGACTTCTGCAATAGTTATAAATGTCTGGAACACCCTACTTGTTGTTAGTCTCGCTAATCCCCATATTTTTTTTCCTTAAACTGTCTACCGTGGACCTTTCATGCTTTTTAAGATGTCCTTAAGGGGGTGTGCATAAGTGAACCTGTGTGCTTACCATCCCTATTCTACTGTTCCCATCTATTTGTAATCATCCCATGTGTTTTACCCATTTATATCTTTAATTGTGCTAATTTTTGTGCCAATGTCTATGTTTATATTGTTACTTATTTCCTTGTACTTGTTGACAAATTAAATAAATAAAATAATAAAAAAATCAAGGACAATTATGCTCACACTGAGACAAGGGCATTGTGGTAGATATTTTAGCCCTATTTGTAGTGCATTATTTTTGTATAAACATCTCAAGGCAGTAAACATATCTAATGCTCCTTCCTCCCATATTTACGGTAACCCTCAACTAAGTTGAAAGAGAACGGCTAGCCCAAAGTTTTCATGCCTAAAGTGGGAGTAGAATTCCCACTCTCCTGGTTTCTAGCCTGATGTGTTGACAACTAGATAATTTGTTTGTTTTTGGCTTAGTATGTTATATGAATTCAGATACTGTAATACTTAAACTCTGATGTATTATTTATTACAACTTCTCAAACAATTACTAAACAAACTAGGAATAGTGTGATGTAAGAACCCAGATGACAACTGGGTCATTTGTTAGAATGTATCGACCCATTTTTATTCTTTCAAAATATTGGAAATAAAAAGGGAGCACTATACTGTGCAAAAGAAAATATGAGAGGAGGCTCACTCCTGCATGTTTCTGGGAAACTGAGTGGAGAGAATTTGGTGTTCCAAACCAAAAGTCTAAAGGTAGAGACAACATTTGTATATGTTCAGACGCTGTGGTGAATGGTTGCTTTGATAGGATGCAGCATCTCAGGAACTGCTTCAGACTTCACAAAATGTTCTCCAATAATTTTGCAGGTACCTAACTCCCAGTTTGGCAAAAGTATGCTTAACAAATATCTGAATGTGACTATGTATGTATTGTTGTGGGTGTAAGTAAATAAGAAGCTCTAAAGGGCCAGATGTGTTTTACAAGTTTGTAATATAAGTCTTCGGTGGTTGTTATTTAAACCCAGTTATTATATGAAACAAAGTAAACCTGCATCATTCACTGGCGTTATACCCTTTTGTGTGTATGGTTAACAGTTCAGTTTACAATGACTATAAATAACAAATATTGGATTTTTAGTTTTTATAGCCTAGATGGTGTTGCTGTCAACCTGGAGATTACTTGCACATGCCTTTGTATAGATCTTTACAGCATCCAACTAAGCATTGTTCTTCCCTTGGGCCAGTAGTACACGTATATGGATGCAAAACCCTTTTTTCCTGTACATAGTGCTTTTCGATAATATCATTGGAGAATGGAACTCCTCAACAAGGAATAATATTTCTATTGTAATTGTTAGAATCAATCCAAGAATTGGAAGTGGAGGCAATGTTCATTGAGTTAAAATATCAATGATAAGAGATTTTAAATCATCCAAATCTTTTTCAGCTTGAATCAGTCTTGTCTGTTGAAGACCCTACATAGCTCCATTACCTATTGGGTTCCATCTCCAACCAAGTTGATGACAGATACTCTAAAATACCACACATAGGTGGGAAAAACATGGGAAAATTAAAATGCTGACTTTGTCCATTATTTCTAAGTAAATATTATATAAATAATAGTTATACTGTGAAGATGAATTTGAAAACCTGTTTAACCTTAGTGGTGATGTGTATACATTAGAAGAATGTGTTACTAAGGAACATGTATATCATTCTTCTCCAACATGCATCCTTCTGAACGTACTATTTCTTATTTATTTATTTAAAAAAATTTGTATTGCCACCTACTTGCATATGGTAACTCAAAATGGTTTACAAGGACTAGCTGTACATGTGTTAAAATGCCCAGCAAATATAGCAGCAAGTTGAAGAAGGACTGATATAATTTAAAGTAAGGTAGAATAAAACTTAATAAAGATGGGATGTCATTCCAAACTGGCATGACTGCAAATCTCAAGATAAAATTATATCTTAGCACACACAGTATTAAAGGAATCAACTGTGACATCTTTACATTTGTTTGTTTAGTATGCTGTGCATAGTAAAATATAGCAAAGAACCAATGTGTTCTAGAATAATGTCAAAATAGCTCTTCTTAAAATTTTATTCAGGATTCTTAAATACCCATTTTAGTTACACAGAGGAGCAACTAACTCTACTACAATATGGCAAAATCAGCTTATGTATTCTTGTACAGTTCAGGCTACATTTCATTTTTGACCAGCCTTGATTCACCTATGAAAACAAAAAGAAGCTAAGTTCATTTTTGTTGAAAAAAGAAATTGCGCTGTAAATCTAAGTCAAGGTTTGCAGAGTCTGATTATGCAAAGCATAGTATCGTTTGTCTGCAAAATTGAGTGAGACAAAATTACCAAACTTTTTCATCTTAAGGTGGGGGAAAGTATTCATCCTCTTTATCAATTTGACAGCTGTGTGCAAATGATACATCAGAATTCTCTACAAATTTATGGATGGAGAAATCAAAAGTATGACTGATACAGATTTCTCTAGGAGAAGATATTCTCTAATGATTTTTCAAAGCAACATTCACTTTTAGCAGTGACACTTGCATTGCTGATAAAACAGCTCATTGAGTAGAACTCACATTCTTGTTTTGGGATTGAAGTATAGATGTAGACAATACTATATGAAGGAGATTGTACTATATTAGTATAATAATTATTATATAATGTAATATAACAAAGGTAATGATCATATCATGAAAGATTGGACATTCTTGACTGCCATCACTAAATGAATACAATACTTTACCCATAAATATTTTTCTAAAAACGCAGGTAAACTCCTTGTAGGAAACTGATTAAAAGACCGTGAGAAGTGTTTAAAAAAGCTAGAAGTGAAGAATTTAGTTACAATTCATTCATTTATTTATAATGATAGTCAAAATGATGTTAAATGAAGCAATTACCCCTATGTGTTAAATCACAAGTTTTAATAAGGTAGAAAACAGACACTGCAAACTAACAGTTGAAGAAATACAAGTAATTAAAATGCTAATAATCTTTTACGGGCTTTGCCAAAATCCGTGATACCTTGGATAATGAAACTGGCCATAAATATGTTTCTATATTTTAGATATTTTTTTCAACTGTGATAAGAAATCCTAAACAAGCTTCTTGTCTCAGAGATAAGTTTGATAAAGCGTAAATCCTTTTTAAAATATTTGCTCTATAAAGAAGGATAGAAATTAAGAAAAGAACACACCTTTTTTGAATTCAGATATTTCAAGAGCTTCCCATAATATTCAGTGGCAAAACTAGATTGTCCTAACTAATATTTAACATCTATCTTCTACTGTTCAACTTAATATAGCAGCAGGGACTGGGAAACGTATCTTGAGTTATAGTAAGATAGGAAAGTTTCTGATTAGTTCTTCTTTACCACAGGGACCGATTTTTATATCCCCTTCATCCTTCGCAAGCTACAAGGAAAACCATCATGGACGCTTTATAGAAAAAACCCGGAAAGATTCATAGGCAGCCCTAAAATCGAAAACCACATCTTTCTTTCCCATTATTCTCCCCATTACCACTAAACCCAGCACCCTGAATCATTAATGCTTTTGCATTGACTTACTAGTTCCAGTGATTCTTTTTTTAAAAAAAAAAAGTTGATGTAAGATTCCTTTTTCTTTTTTTAAGTGCACGCTGTATTCAAAAATAATTGAGCTGGACTCTGAAGTCTCTGAGGTGCAGACAGAGAGGGAGAAAGACAGAAAGATTAATTTTCTTCTATTGGAGAACTAAAGCAGTGCTCTGATTTATGACTCACACACTTTCCAATCCCTCTCTTAACTGTGGTCTTAAATATGCCCTCATTTCAGGATGCTACAGTGTGTTATATGAAACTAATGAGAAATAGAACTTTATTTGTCACATAGGGCAGCTTGCAGGAGCCAAGAGAGATGAACTACTGTTTCATTTCTGTTCCTGAGACCTTGATCAAAAAATACTTCTATACTGATTTAATGTGATGTTCCTTCTAACAACAATGTTCCAGAGTTCTAAGTGCATGTGGGTCACCCTTATATTATAGTGTATTTTTTAAAAAAAACATTCTCAAGACAGATATGACTGTGGGTCCTGTACATACCAATCAGCAATTCCAGGGCTAATTTCTTACAGAAGGTTACATAAACAAATAGCATACAGAGTTAAATTTGTACTCTGAGGTACAGAGTTCAAATACAGCTGTTTGCTTGAGCCAGCCAAGGTCACTGAAAGTTAGGCAGAATATAAGTTTAATATATGTGTGTGTAATATATAGGTGTAGGCTTTAAGATTGGTGGAAATTTAATAATTCAACTGCTAACTAATTACGATTCAGTATTTTGCAATTTTTTCCACAATTTTTTTCTTAAATCCTAATGTCACACATTATTATGGTTGGTTGCACAGGCAGCCAGATGTTTATACTGAATTTGGCATTTTTATTCAGCTGTTGAGTCCTTCCCAAGGACCTGGGATAGAAAGATGTTGTTTTATGGTGTTAAAGGTATTGTTACAGGTTGTAAGCTGTTCTCAGTAAGAATTGCAATTGACTGATGATGAATTTGTCAGTGCTGATGGTGTTCAAGTGTTATTTCTGGGATTGTGCCTACTACTGATACTATCTTTGCTTTCTTTTGCCACATTCATTCTACTTCTACAATATAGTATGACCTCCATCTATGAGCATAATGGAGCTTTCCTGTTATTTAAATGTGATGACAACTGCTAAGTGAGACAGTTTGATTCAATGATTTAATCCTCTGTTCTCCCTGACATCATCATTAAACAAACATTAGGTACCTCATCAGGGTCATCAACCCATCAGCAAAAGGTGTTGCAGACCAAAAGCAGGAAGCAATAGAAAGGAACAGTCCAGCTAGATTAGGGCTCAGCATTGCACTCTAATTCTGGAGAACCTTTCAAAAACAGCCTTTCTCTAGTTTGTTTACCATGAGCAGCTAAATAAAAAGTTCAGCCCACAGGTCACATGGGAAGCATGCCCAGTTGTCATGGGGCCCCATCAAGATGGGATGGGGAGGCAGAGAGGGGGACTCTGCAGCATCCCAATGATTGGTGGTGGAATGGCTGTTGGGAGATTTCAGTTGCCATAAGTTTGAAACAGGCTCACATATAACTTTTGAGAGAGTTGTCATAACTTCAAACAGCCTTTAAGTGACCTATCATACACTACCTATATTTGCAAGTCTTTGTATTTTGTGATTTTCTCCAATTCTTTCATTCCTATCTTGCTGCCACTATCCATTCTTTTTTTGTCTTGTTGACAATTGTTAAGTCTATTATGTGGGAGGTTCCTGTCTGAATTCTTATTATCATTCCTATTCAAATGTTTATCTTTTACTTTGGGAAAAATAAGGAAAGATGAAATTTGAATTTCTTTCCTCTTCTATATTTCCACACCTTTGTTTTCTGGATTCATTATCAAAGTCATCATTAATTAGTGGGAATTTGTGGTTGAGAGAGAATGTTAAAGGTCATCTATATATTTTGGATGTAGTAATTTACTATGTCTTCTTCCATTTCATAAGACTCATTGTTAATTATCTCTTGGAATGAAGCCGAAGATGCTGTGAATGATCAAAGCCACTGGAAATCACTTGCTGCCCAATGAGCTCTACGCAGCATCTAATGATGATTGTTAATTACTTTCCCAAACAGAAGGATAATATCCTATTTCAGCATAATCCTTTGCGTTCAGCTACAGTCCATTCCTTAGATCTATCAAAGTGGTTTTCCCTGCATTCTATCAATATTCACGTAGGAAATAGGAAGAAGATTTTTCTGTGGCTGCACTTAGATTAAGAGACATCATCACTAATTATGTTTGCTTTGCAACCTGTCTAATGGTTCTTCATTATTTGTTAACAGTAATGTTTCAGAGTTGCTACCAAGAAAGTTAAGATTCTGTTGGGTGTTCAAAAATTAGATTTAAAATAGATGCATATTATTCTATTTTTGATTTAGCCATCCAACAGCAAGACAAAATGCCTACCTCATTTGCAGTTATTTTATATTATAAATAAGGCAGGTTATGAGAGAGACATGGAAGTAAATCTATAAAATCATTCATGTCTCAGTAATCTGGAAAGAGAAAACTTTTTCTATACCTCTCACATTGGAATCCAGGATCATCCATCCAAGGGAAAATTCTGCAGGAAGATTCAAAATTTTAAAAAAAGAAGAAGTAATGTTTTTCAGTAATGTATAGGTAAATTTCAATTTAATATCACATACTGATGAACCTGAATTTAGAAAGTTTAAAAGAGAAATTGAGTAATTAATGGAAGAAAAAGACTGTCAATAGCTGTATGCTAACTGCAGATTCTGATTTTGATGGTTATAAATTACTTCCAGAATGACAAGTAGAATTCCTTATATCAGGGATATCAAACTCAATTTCATTGAGGACCACATCAGGGTTGACCTCAGAGGGCTGGGTGGGTGTGGCCAACTGCATGGACATGGCCAGCTTGATGCACTTCTCAAACTGATGTCATATTTCCTCTTTGCATTGGGTAGACTGGGCAAAAGCCACGCTGGCCCGATCTTTCCCCCTCGCATTGGGTAGACCAGTCCAAACCTACATTGACATGATCATTCCACTTTGCACTGGGAAGATGGGGCCTTTTAAAACTACACTGGCCTGATATTTCCTCTTCACAGTGGATAGACTAAGTTATATAAATATAATAAAATAAATAAATAAATAAGTTGAGGCCATGCTGGCTCAAGCTTTCCTCTTCAAATTGGGTAGACAAGGACAGTCCTAGGTGCTGGATCACATCGTGGGTCAGATCTGGCCCACGGGCCTTGAGTTTCACAGCCCCGCCTTACATAAAACAGAAAAAGACTGTTGCCATGCTGGTTCTACATGATTGAGAAGATGTATGAGATGGAAAGGCAGGCTAAATAGATCTTGATCTATGATCACTTGGGCAGGGCTGTCAAACTCTCAGCCCAAGGGCCAGATGTGGCCAAGCCTATGCGCGGTTTGGCAAAGGGGGAGAAAGTCCCGATACATCATGTGACGCTGCTGTGATGATGCAGATTTGACACCCCTAGTTTAGGAAATTCAAAAGCCCTTCTGAATCGCTGTCCTTTTACAGGTAAACCAAGTACTGGATTACCATAATCTTTTATATTACACTAAAAATTGCCACTTTGCAAATTTCTGAGGTTGAAAAATACTACATTTTCTTAGTCAGCCAAAGGGGTAAGCACAGGCCCTGAACATAATTGCACACTGTAAATTATGAATATGAATCTATCTATATTCTAAAGTCAAGACATATTTGCCAGCTCTGCTATGCTAAAGGTATAAAGACAGCAAAATGAAAGTTAAGAACAATTATTCTTAGGAAACATCTGTTAATGCAGATAATTGGGAACTTGGAAAAGCTAATCAATTGATTACAAATGATTTAAATTATTCTACTATTGATCAGATCTATGTGAGAGTGAAAGACAAACAGATCATGCAAACAAGATTATAGGGTGTGTTTTTTAAAATATTTATTTTCCTGGACATTTAGCATATCAATTCATTGTCAGATGAAGATGTTTCTTCCTGGAAGAAACAAGAGAGGCAAGACAGAAAGAAGTTGAGATAATAAAGAAGGGTTTCAAGCATATGTATTACATGATAAGAACATTTTGTAAGTTTTATATATATGTATGCATCCTTTGCAGGCTACGCTTTATATTCACCTTATTACAGACTAGATGGGTCTTCAGTCTGGCCCAGCACTATTTTCTTACGTATTTAAAAATATTCTTTCTCACAGGTTAAAGATACCAACAAAATATATTTCATTACACAATAGCTTCAATTACACTATGATTAAGTATATACCAGCTGCATATTTTACAAATTAGTGATAATTACTTCCATAGTTCTTTATTCCCTTAAGATCCAGACATTCAGGAGCTAATTTCTAGTAGTCATTCATTTATTTCTAGTAGTTATGATCATTAAGGAAACTGACAAAATAAAATTGCACTATGGATATAGATAATTACATCAAAGTCTGAAATTCTTCATGGAGCAATAAGCACACTAGAAAAGCACTTTTTTAAAAAAAAATCAATTCTGCAATTTAATTTTCCAAGATGTACAGTGCCCAATATAGCAATTAGAGCAATATAGACAAATGGACCTTGACCTTCATATATCTTAACATTTCTTAATATAAAGAAAGTCTTATTTGGACAACAGAACAAAAATATATAATCTGGTCCTTTTGTAATATGTAACACTTAGTAAAATAAATATTTCAGAGGTAAAAAAAAAAAAGTACCAGGAAAGTTAAACAGCTTGAAAAAGCTTCTAGTTCAATAGGGCAAATGTAATTAAGGAAAGAAGAGGAAGATTAGAAAACATCAAAGGGGGTTTAATTATCAGTTAAATAATTTTTTTTCAATATAAATTAATTCATTTGGGAAGTAAAGAAAAAAAATTCTTCAATTTTAGTATATGACTAAGGATTAAGTCAGATATTTGCTTTCTCAGTTTCTACATCACTCCAAGAAAAGACAGACACACCGGAAAATTTGTGTCTTGTGCAGGTGACAACTTTTTTCTTCAGAAGCTGAAAAATGCCAAGGAGCAATTTTCAAAAGTAATTAGAAAGTGATGTTTGGATCATTTTCGGCTGCCTTTGCGAGGGGACGCACCTCGGGACGATCTCTGTTCCGGGTGTCCGTATCCCCTTCACCGGTGGGCTCTTCGGAGCCTAGGCCGCTCTGTAGGAGCGGCTGACCACAGGATTGCCTTCTGGTGATCGCCCTGGAGATGCTCAGATAAGCCCCAGGAGCCAACAGAGGCGGTCGAAGGCTGTTGGCTGCCATTCCCAGCAGAGTGTGGAGCAGAAAGTGAAAGTATTGATTAACAGCATGTGGATTAGAGGTGAGACTTTCTTTCCTTAGAGCTGTCCGGCAGAGAAGTGGATTCCATTTAAAGAAGTTACTATAACCTTTGGAGCAGAAGCTAGTCTGCTGAGACTCAAAGGAACATTTAATATGTAAAAGTCATCATATGATATTGATGTGTAGAAATATTGTATAGGTAACGCCAGAATTTATAATCTCAAACTACAAGCTGTTGTATTAAAGTGGAATATTTTCCCTTACCTTTCCCCATTATACATAAAAAACCAATAAAAATATTTTATAGAGAAAGTGATGTTTTCAAATGTATTTAAAGCAGGAGTGTCAAGCTTGTGTCATCACGTGACATATCACAACTTTTTTCCCCTTCACCAAACTGGGCAGGGGTATGGCCAGCAGGTGATGCATCTGGCCTGTGGGCCACAATTTTGACAGCCCTGCTTTAAAGGTCTTCACTCAATTGCAGCAACATGGCATCGTGTCATCTGCTGTCCTCACACTGATGAAAGACTGCTGTCCTGCAGCTGCTTCATGAGAACCAGACATCTAGAGGATCAGTGGGCAAACTACTGTTTTAGCT
>JANHFP010008171.1:0-16691 GCA_032468135.1 Calamaria suluensis | reverse complement strand
ATTAAAATTCTGTACACCGCCCCGAGTCCTCGGAGATGGGGCGGTATATAAATCAAATAAATAAATAAATAAATACCCTAGGCTACAATTAATGTTTAATGTTTTATATTCCCATTTTTATCATGTTTCAAGGCAAGCTGCCTACACCAGTCATTCAGTATTGAGATAAAAGGCATATAAATTGAACAAATGAATAAATTTAAAAAAATAAATAAATATTACAACTGTGTTTCTATCAGGTTTCCAGGAAGGGTATGCAAAGTTGCAAATTTCTCATAGATTCATAAATAAGACTCCAAACATACGCCAAATTGGAAGGTGTCAAATAACTCCTATAAATGTAATGAGCTTTATTTTTTAATATTTTTTAAAAATATCCTGCCATTATTATTGTTATAAATATCTCACGATGGGAAACATACATAATACTCCTTCCTCATAAAAGTGCTTATTTAAAAATGTACTCTTTTGTGAGGCATCTTTGTACTTCATGAATAACAAGCTGAGTTCCTTGGCAGCTTGAGAAAGATGCATTGTTTAACATCCTGCAATATTCAAAAGCACTAGAATAATTTAACCTAGGAGATAAAAAAGTAAAATAATGGAAGATTAGGTCATATTTACTCAGCAGACAACACCAATTACTATTGGTTAAATGAGAATGTATAAAACTGTAATATAAAATAGGAATTAGACAACTTTCTGAGATCTGGAAGCTCAGCAACCAGTAAGTATCTGAAAATACCTGTGTATTGAGACCAAGTCAAAAAAAAATGAAGTAATTGTCACGACTATAGTAATTCTATCCCCCCTAATATTTCTGATATATTTACCATTTTTTTTATTCCTAACTCCTTGTCACTTCAGCTTATTCTCATTGTAAGAAACAGAACCTTTTTATTTCTTGGCAGGCAAGATTTGAAATTGCACAGATTTCCTCAGGGCACCTTGTACTAGAATAAGCATATTTTTTAACAATACAGTTTTCTGTCCATCATAAAAGCAGAAAAGTGTTCCAAAGATCTCAAAGTCAAAGACCTGAAAATCAAATCCTTTAATCCTTCGCCAGGTATCTGAAAATACCTGTGGAGTTCCATTTGTACAATGGAAAGTAATGTCATTTCAACCATCATCTAACTCAGGAACGAAAAAATAAATATTCTCTGGCTCAGGTTTCATCTACTCTGTCATCTTTATTCTTAGATTATTTTCGTTTACATTTAAATAAGTCATACTTTAAAGTGGAATGGAAAGCTCCAAATGCTTCAAAACCAAAATAAAACTTAAACTCATGATTTGATTCATTTATCCTGTTCTCGTGTATGGCATGAAATATAGTAAAGAGTTCTGATTGGTTTGACTGTCATCATCAGATGGTTGTACAAAGAACCAATAAGCAAAGTATTAGTGGAGTCTTTATGCACTTGAACATGTATTCTATTAAAATACTCATCTTTTACATTGGATAGCACAGTAGTGTTTGTTCTATGTACATTTAACATGGATACAGCAGTACAAAGCTATTCATTTGGACAGTTATTTAGATATCAAGCTAGAGAAGAGTCATACATTTTTTACTAGTGCAACTCTTCTAAAAGACTTGATATTTTTATACACTACTGTTGTTACTCAAAAGGATGTCATTATGGTAACACTTTTTTCAAAAAACAAAAAACATATACCAGATGTTTGCATAAACATGTGCATGTAGAAATATGTATATGTCTTAACATGAGCCTTATTTAAATCAATTATATACATTTTTGCCAGGAATTAAAGACACACTGTTCAATGTTAATTCAGTGGGTATCTATGCCTGATCTATTCATAAATTGTTTCCTAGTACCCAAACTATCAACAAATATTGTATACTGTGTAATTCTATGGAATAGGGCCTGAATACCTGGGAAACTGCTTATGTCCAACTGTTTCTGCCACCATGCATATTCAGACACAGTAGGTTTGCTTCAGATTCCTTCTATTAAATGTTGTCATGTTCAGGGAAATATACTTTATAGATCACATATGAGATGTGGACAGCAATATTTCTCTTTAGCATTCCAAAAAAACATTTAAAACTGGTTTTGGCCTTAGTCTTGGAGTTTATATGTTTGTGGGGCCTTTAGTTTGTAAAATAATAACATTCTCTCTCTCTCCCACTTCCTGTCTCTCCCTGTTTTAATAGGCATTTTATTCTAGTGGTTAATGTACCAGGCTAGAAATCAAAGATTCTGAGTTCTAGTCCTGCTTTAGGCATGAAAGTTATTTCTGAATATTCACCTTTCTTTGGATGTACACAGAATTATTTCTGTCACTACTTGCATGTCTCCAAGCATTCAAGGCTTAACAATGGCACCACTTGATGCAATAGCTGGTACAAGTTGTTGTTTTCCCCTAATAAGCTATTTCCTCACACAAACCCCTTTAGTTAATGAGGTACTGTCACTGAATTTCATCACGATAGAAAATAATAATAATAAGATGAAATAATGACAGAAGTATAAAATATAGCAAGATTAAAAAGTGGAGAAAATGTTGCTTGAATACCTACTAAAATTGACAAGTGTTTTCTTCTAAAGCAAATCAAAATATGTTCATGTAACAGCCATGAGCTGCTGGTTTGTTTGTTTTTTCATTCACATAATTGGCATTTTTTCCTCTGCTGATAAATGGTTGCTCATTAACACAGAAGTGAAAGAACTGGGGGGAAACACACATCCCTAATATTAAATATGAATCTCTAATGTTATAAACCTAAAAATGATTAAGTGCATATGGACTGCTATCAGAGATATCAGAACACAGTATAGAAGCACGGCACATAACAGTATTTATAAAAAATAAATAGCATGAATAGTTTACATGTATGAATTACTGAAGAAACAATATCCAAAATAAGGAAAATGAAAAAGCAGTATAAGAAAAGTTACAACAAATAAGGAAAGATAACAAAGAGCAAAAAGTTAGAGATTGGTGAAATCACAGGAAACAGAAGAATTAGTCAAGACCAACTGAGGCAATAAGTTAATCGAAGCTTGCCTTAATTCGTTGTTTATTCACTGCACTGTTTAAAGATGAAGTTGAAATATTGAAAGTGCCAGGTAAATTGCTAATAGAGTTATGTAAGCAAACGTGAAATAAAACCATGACCCACAGGATCATTGTCCAAGGTAAGTTTTGTTTACAATATTACAAAAAAACTAGGGCATACATGGAAAATAAAAAGCCAAACCAACAGAAAGACAGCAGAAAAGATAGAGAAATATAAGATATGGTACCTTCCTTAAGGTGATTAATGATAAACTTAAAACAAGATAGTGAAGAGTATTTTGTATAATCAGAGATCAGGGTGGTTGGAAAGATACAAAAATCAGAGATCAACATAGCTGGAAGCATAGAAGCTAAGATGAACCAGACAGAATCCATGTATAACTGGAATGTAAACTCTTTCTTGTTTGCCCAGCCAATTATATTTTCTAGTGATTATTAACCATATGGTTGATTTTTGGGCTAAGACATACAGATAAGCCACCTGAATACAGAAATGCATGGAATGCACTGTGGAATAGACTAAAACAACAATGAGTCAAGATGAAGAGAATTTCAAAGTATGACTGATACATAAAAATACCAGATTCCATGATCAAGAAGAGCTACATGACTGTCCACTTTGCCTTTGAAATTGTAATAATATTTCATTACAAAATTGATGAAAATCATGACATCAGAATCCAACACTTCCTTATAAACCAAAGGGGAAATATATAAGTTTGTAAGAAAGTATTAATAGAGTGTTAAAACGCATTATAGCTATGTTTATTTGCTGGGTTTTTCCCTGTTACTTTTCTCATTTTCTTTTCTATGTGTTTCATTTTAGGAAATGCTTTTGGAATCAAAGAACCGTGAAATAATTTTGCTACGTATCTGATTGCTAATATAGATAATCTCGGCTTACATAAATTAGAAAATTTTGTTTTCCATGATGTGTAGATATGATTAATTGTGCTGGAACTGAGAAATATATTGAGAAACAATTTTATCTCAATTTTGATTCAGTAAATCTATGCCATTGTTCTACAGTGTAGTATTGCCTTCTGTGGTTTCTATTGGTAAAAAATATCCCGAAAAAATATGTTCTCTGTTTCCTCACTTCCAAGAGAATGATAGGAGCAATGGTCTTTTATTGGTTATATATAGCTGTAAATCTGATCATTGAGAAAGAGCAGTATAACTAACATAGATATGTTCACATTATGGTTCTTTAGATAGGTAATAAGAGTATTGTGATTAGTGGATGCTCTAACACTGGAGGTTTTTAAGAAGAGATTGAACAACCATTTGACTGAAATGGTAGGGTTTTCTGCTTAACCGGAGGGTTGGACTAGAAGACCTCCAAGGTCCCTCCAATAAAGACTATCCCTTTGAGGCAATAGTGATTGGACTATTTTAATAAACATTTGGGCTACCTTACATTTTGGCTTATGTGATGCAAATGGAAGATGGATGGGAGGGGAAACTATATCTGTCAAGGAAAGAACAATAGGAAGATTAATATAATATTGATTATAGGACTGTTCTTGGCTATCAGAGGCTATCAAGCATTTGCCAATGTCATCACTAGAGCTGAATCCAATTGAACAATACAACAAGTTAAATTTGTAGAGAAAATTGACCTTGATAATCAAATATATATATTATTAGATGGAAATTGTTTCTATTGTATGATGATAAACAAGGATGTACTTGTAATTTTGTTAGTATTTTGTGCAGATTAGATTACATCTTTTAAAAAAAATTGTGCTCACACTCTAATGAGAGAAATTAATAACTGACAATCCAATACCTTCTTTTAGAGACATAATCTGTTTAATAAATATGACTGTAAAATCAATAAACAATAGCAATTATACATTACACTACATTGTAGCCAACCAAGAGGGGAAAATTACATCAAAAAGTCATTTCAAAATTAGCAATAGTTCAATGCTATAAGAAAAGAAATCAAATTTATTTCCTATAAAAATAACACCAATAATATTGGACTTCTATCCATTAGAATTTTGAAAATTGTTGTATAGTGATCTTTGATTATTTTCCCATACCCTGACAGACACCCTGATGGATACATATAATTTCCATCTGGTACGAAAAGGTATAGAAAAATTCCAGAGGTTTATCAATATGACTTATTTTATAGTTATATACTTTTTCTGTTTTGAGACTATGGATAGTATCCTGTCCTTGTTATGTGAAAAAAATATGGATTCTGTTCTGATGAACTACATCTCTAATTCCTTAGCATTACTATAAGCCAAATATTATCCTCACCCTTCATTTTTACATATATTCACATGTAGCAATTTGGGCCTTAGTATTAAAATAGACTTCAGAAAATAATGAGATTGAAGATTTAAATTGAATTATTTTTTTTTGATTTTTAGGGGAAACATTTAAGTAATTAACCCTATTAACTTCAAATATTGCTTGTGTACTTCTTAATTTAAAACTGAAAATAGTGTTAGTATAATACTGAAGCTTTCCCTATGGCCATTTCTTTCTCCAAACCTGCACCAGTGTTTTCTTTGGGTGGGAGGCATCTAGAAGGCAGCAAAGCAACATTGTCACCCGTGGGAACATCAATTCTACTTTCAACCATAATATCCACAAATTCATTGTTAGAAATACTGAGTTATGAGCTTAACTGCTTTTCAAATCATTCATATAACCAAATGCTGCACAGGAAAGGGCACCAGCTTTTTATTTTTAATGCATCCTGTGCATTAGTGCATTATGTGGTACACTAGCAGCTTAATTTAGGATATTTGAGTTCTATCTGACTCAATCTCACTGACAGTAAGAATACATGTGCAGCCTTAATAGCAAACCTGGGCCAAAACAATCACATCAGCGTCTTATATTAGGAAAACCTATCTTGCCAGTTTCAATTCCAGTAAAGGACTATATTTATAAATATCATGAGGCATACCAAAGCCTGTTGCCCAGGCAACAGCTTCTCATTAGGTAATGATTACAAGATTTGTAATAAATATCCATATAACAGTGTTGATTCCATGAGAGTACTAGACTGATGATCTTAGTACTGTATTTCCGATCTGATAGCCCCTCAATGTTTGCTAGAATTAAGGCTTTGACCTTTAAAACTGACATAAATCTGAAGTAATCTAAGTTAAATGATGTTTAAATTAAGCTTAAGAAAACCTATTATAAAAATCTGAAACAATGTATCTCAGTGGATCATTTTTTTCATTTTCTCCTGCATACATGGAATTTCATTAATTTTATTATAAATAGCAATTACCATATTAATAATCATACTTATTAATACAGTCACATTTTAGTATTCATTTTGAAGTTCAAAGTTTCATAGCACTGTTTTAAAAAGTTTTAAGCATAAGTATTCAAATATCTGGCTGTTGAATTTTTTTAAATATTGTTTGAATACTAACATACAAACCAGATTATTTAAATTCACTTACAAATTGATAGCCATAGTTAATAACCTTAACTATGAAGTCCTCAATTATGAGCCTCCTGAACACTATCATACCACTTGATATGTTTTAAAATATCTAATAATAGGAATAATATGACTTCCAAAAATTAATAGAAATTCCAGTGCTTTGGAAAACAGTTTCATTGAACTAACTTACTTACCTGGGTAAGCGAGGTAGATATTTTACTAGTATTTTACATCTCTGTAATATACCTCAACCAACACTTTATAGATTCGATGCTTTAGTATTAAATAACAGACCTTCAAGACCTTAATTTTTCAGTGAATTATATAATCCCTGATACTCTTTACTTTATTTGATGTTACTTTATGCTACATGCTAGAAACAGATAGACTAAGAGACAGATAAGGGCATCCAATTTATACTGGAAGGTCGCTATTCCAAGGGAGTGCTCATGTCCCATTAGTGCATGCGCACTCCAGGAGCTGGTGACATGGGAATTATATTTCTCATACTGAATCCAATATTTGTAATAAGATCATATCTTTACTAGAGTGTAACTTTTCATGGAGCAAAAAGTTATAAAAATCCAGCAGTAGGGAAGTAACCTCAGCAAATAAAAAATTAGGCCAGGTCTTTCAATTTCAGGCTTACAATTCAAAGTCATTCTCAACATGTGGATTATATTTTTAATGAATTAATCAAGTTTCAGTTTATAGCTAACATGTACATCGAGTCCCCCAGTGAGGATTATTTTCAATCAGTTACAAATTTGGAAGACCTAAAATCTGCTCAGTGGAACGTTTTCCCTGACTCAGTCTAGAAAAATAATGTATTTGAGTCTGGTCTGTAGAACTTGTAGCTGGACTGGTTTTATTCCACAATGCAATGAAAACAATTAAATAAAAAATGGTAGATGTTTTTAAAATGAGTATGGAAGTTATTTAGCATCTATCTGAAAAGTTAATTATATGGCAAAGGATGTAGATATATTCCAGCTACAAGATGTAAATTACCCCCAGTATGGGGAAAACATTTCATGTAAACTTGATTTAAAGGTTTCTGTTATGTCTACATCTTATGCAAACATATTATCTATTATACTATTATCTACATTTTGTGGGATGTTTATAATGAAAACACACAAACATCACTTCTGTATATAGTCCAGAGATAACAGGACTTGCAATTTATTCCTCTGGAACAAGTCCTTTTGAAAGTTGATGATTGTTGGCTCGTAGGTTGAACCAATTTACCTATAATATTCACTCAGTGTACCAAATAACTCTCATTTATTTCGGGTTTTTTAAAAAAACATTTTAAAAACCCACCAATACATTTGGGAAATGGCAACAATGTGGAAACTATAGGAAATATTTTCCCAATTAGTTCCATTCTACTAAGGAGCAATTCTGTCTAAATAGATGGGATGCTAGCAAAATACTTAAAATTATTAATACAAATGCTAAGTAGAATAGTCTTTAATAAATTGGAGGGTAAAAGAGATATCTAATGATGGCAAAGACAAGCTAAAATTGATATTCAAACTCTCTGGCTAGATTTATATCTATACGGATAGTTGTTGTTTTCGTTGTTCTTTAACTAGAATGGCATGAATCAAACTGTCAATCAACTATGTATGAAGCATTTTGATTTTCGGCAGTGAAAAACACATTTTATCTGTTTGTCTTACAGTGCCTTTAACAAAACTAAAAGAATTCCAGACAAATTATTTTAGGGTGTACATAAAATACCAGATGAAAACACAAGGGGAAAAATAGTAAAACTGTTATGCTTTTAAAATTCTATTACATTTTTTTCTGTATTTCAGGAATGTAGGCTATAGTGCTAAAGTCATCTATAATCCCTCAGTGCTAAAAACATTAGGAGTTATACTGAAAGTCAGCAAGTTTATGTTTACCTAGTTTCCCTCCCAAAACACCCCATGCACATTCTTGGCCTATATCAGTATGGAACATGTAAAATTAAATCTTGATTAGAAAAGGAAATGTGAAAAGAATTAATAGAAAGTAGTGTTTTTCTTTTACCCCACTAAAATAGAGCACCTGTACATTCTAAATATGTTATCCAAATTACATCCACATGCACAGGCTTAAAGCTAAAAACCTTTTTTTGTCATCAGAAGAATCAAAAGTCCAAAAGCAGTGAATGGTTCCTTTCTCTCTCTTTGTCTCTCTGTCTCTCTCTCTCATTTTTGTATGAGCTTTTGTACGAGATTTTTATATATATTTTATATATATAAAATATATATAAATATATTATATATATATATAATATGTATATAATTTATTTATATTGAAGGGGATAAAGATATACTGCTGTCCTTGATTCAATCATTAATACAGGTAGGAATTTCTTTTGTGCTTTGAGTCTCAGCAACTGTGGAAATATTTCCTGTAGTAAAAAAAGATAAACACAGTAAATTTAAATTAGCAAAATAACGAAGTGTGACTGAGGGAACAGAAAACTTCTCAGTATCCTAATTTTTAATACTTTGGATTTAAATGTTCCTCACTGAGACATTATGCTCATCTTGAGTGCCTGCTGGTCATTTAGAAGGCTGAACATATCTTCTTCCCATACTAATGAGCATGTCTTAATCCTGTCAAATTAAAGCCCAGCCTCTTCAGAAAGAAGGAACTGGACTGGTTGGATCTCTTTGAGTTAAAGTGCTTACTTTTGATAACATTTGAAATTAAATATAAAGTGACAGGGCTCTGACAATCAGCTGAGGTTCTTGTCTCTCCTCAAAGACTGGAGGCCTGAAACCGAGCAAAGAAAAAAAAGCCATGAATCAGATTTTACATTTAGTCATTAATTTGTAGAGAATTATTGAGGGACTAAATTTGTTCAAAAATTCCTAAAATTCTCATATTTGGGCTGCCTAAAACATCTGTATACAATTGACCATGAACTCTACTTTCTTTGCTGATGCAGTATGGATTTCATAGGGAGAAGTCTTCTGCTCTATGAATCTATGTTGCTTTTCTTTCAATTTTTAATCATTATATGCATTTGGAGATATTTTCACTCATATATATATATATGCCATCCCTAAACATACATTCTATATGGAGTGTTTATAGACTTGAAAGTCTGTTTATTTAGTTAATTATCACCTAAAATGGCCATAAAAGGCTCTTGAAGTAATAAGACAGATATATGCAAAAATCCTTCACCTTATATTAAAATTTTATTAAAATATATAATTTCTCTCTTTGACATATTGTCCAAGGCTGAGCCCATTTCCAAACACTTAAGTTGAATTATGGTAATTACTGGCTTGGATACAGCCAAGGCTAAATCCAAATAGGGTTGCCAGATATCCATGTTGAACTTGGACAGTATAGAAACCACCTGCTTTGTCCACTGTCCAGGACAATACTCATAATCAAACTTTACGACTGGCAGCTCTGGAAGGGCTCCACTTTACCCATGTACTTTAACATGGTTACTTTGGCCTTGTGCCCTACAGGCAGCTGCTTCAGTCCCCCACCCCTTCAGCTGACCACCAGTGTACTAATCAGTGGGTCAGCAACCCAGCGCACCTGCGCCTGACGAGCATTCCTCAGACATCTGACCACCAGTGTGCTTATCAGCAGGGCAAGAGTCTATGCACTGTCCGGTCCTGGACCCCGGGCAGTCCTTGGCTGTCTGGTCACGCTCGCTGGTTGGTGTCCAGGATGTCCAGGAGATTTTCCTCCCAATAGCCTCTTGTGAACAAGAATTGGTCTTTGGAAATCTGGCAACCCTACAAATAACCCCAGCCAGAATCAGTTGGATTCATTAAAAGTACAATCCTTGAATACTAATCCACATGCGCAAGGGAAAGGGAAGGAAGAGAAATGAAGCTAATTAAGGATAAAGTGCAAAACAACAGCTTCAGTAATACAGTTACATGCATTTGATCATAATTAATATCTGATTTCCAGAATCTAACTTCCAAAATACCGCTAGTTGGCACTTAGACTTCACCATGCTTTACAGCCCATTCTAAGCAGTTTACAGAGTTAGTATATTGCCTCTAACAATCTGGGTCTTCATTTTACCGAGCTTGGAAGGATGGGTCTACCTTGAGCCAGTCAGAATCGAACTTCTTGCAATGAGCTGAATTATCCTGCAATACTGCATTCTAACCCCTGTGTCACCACAGATTTCTTACATATTATTGTCAAATTTGAGACAATATTAAATACATAAATCATGTAGATATTAGCTATGCCTATTAATTTAATCTACCTTTGAATTTAAAATGACATCAGATCAAATATACTTCTTTTCAATTGGCATCATCCACTTTATCGTTCATATCTTTCCTGAAATGTTGATATTTAGCTTCAACATAAAGCAAAAACTTCTATCCTCAAATTTTGTGAGCTGATCATATTATTGTAATATTATTGTAGCCTGGAATACAAATGGATGAATATTCAAAGAACAGAGGGTCTCAGTCCTGCTTGAGGAGGGAGTTGGACTAAAAGACCTCCGAGGTACCCTTCATTCTATGTTCTAAAGGCCCATATCATGCTAATATGTACAGCAGACAATTTGAAAGTAGTGCATTGACAAACTCACCTCCAATAAAGCTTTCCTCAGAGTTTATCAAAACTTCGTAAATATATGGCTGCCTTTACATGAAATTCAAAAATTCTAATTGAAACTGAAATAATCTTAGATCTATCTGGAGGAGCTATATTATACGTGCTTTTTAAAGTTTACCATGGTTGTAAATATATTTATGGTTGAAATATATTTATTTATTTATTATTTATTTATTTATTAATGTGATTTATATACCGCCCCTCTCCTTGCGGACTCGGGGCGGTGAACAACCATATTTCATACATTTAAAACATCAATAATAATTTAAATTTAAAAAAGGATTAAATCTATTTCTAAATAAAATATAAAAATGTTTAAAATATATTTTATAAAATATAAAATAATGACTATCACTAACAGCCTAAACTAATTAGCCTTAGATTGCTAAAATTATCCCTTTTTTTGCATGATTCACAAATCAATAAAACTATAAGGAGATGTCCATCTTTAGGAGCCTCTTATGCTGGCTGGGGAATTCTGGAAGTTGAATCCATGCACCTTAGAATTGCCAAGTTTGAGAAACACGTGTGATAGGATAAACTGCAGTTACTGTGCAAAGGTAATTAGGAAAGCACAGCTTTTTATTCAAAGATATTTGAATAAAATATATTTTTGAATTAATTTTAATGGTTTCTATTTGTGTTCAGTTTAATTCCTGTGTGATATTGCCTAAAATATATGATAGATATAAAAGAATAAAAATAGCAAAATAAATTAAGCTAATATTGTAATAATAACAGTTAGTAATTTGTTATGATATCATAAAGGAGAATTTTATATTTTGTCTAGTGTTTAGTGCAACTTAGTTTATTTGTTTATTTATAACATCTCAGTAAGTGAGTTTGAGTGGCATATGTCATAAAAACATTTTTAAAAGGTTCATAGTTAGATGATTTTGTAGCAACAAAATATAAACAAAATCTGGGAAATGTAAAGGTATGGTAGAAGAAATTTTTCCCCACAGTTCTAGTTAACTATTGTGGCATTTATTACAATGAAAATAAAATTTTATCTCATAATTTCTGACTCGTTAATTAGAAGAGGTGTGGTAAAGATATTTGTGTTAGTTTAGATAAATTTAAATGTGTTAATGGATCAGTGGGAATATTGAGTGTTTTAGCAGAAGAGGTTGGAAAAGTCAGAATAGATTTAGCCAATCAGAATGCAAACTTTGACCAGCTATTGGCTGGCTTAGTTTATTTACCTATGGGCTGGAATCCAACTTCTCATCTACTAGTTGCTGTGTGTTCATCAGCTCCCTCTGAGGGACATTAGGAATGCTTTCATTTTGACTGCCTGGACTGACCATCTCTTGGTCTTTCTCATTCTGCATCTGTGCATAAACATTAATGCCCGGAATCTTCCTAAAACATTAACAAAAACCATCATTGCTATGTGTATGCTAAGGCTGTCTTTGAATTACGTTTTCACACCTGACAGAAGGATGAAAAGAAAGTCAGGGGAAAAAACTCACATACCTTTTGAATTTGTAGATTACAAATACTGCCAATCCCACAAATACTACAGAAAGCAACATTAGCATGGCTGAACCACTATGGCTAGGTGTGACATCTATGAGTGGAGCTACAAAAAGTTAAAAAGAAATTTCAAAAATTAGACAATAATATATTCAGTCATAGGCACAAAGTAAGTGTAGAATGACTACTCCTTTTTTTAAAATAAACCATGACTGATGTTCTTGAACTTTTTCAAACAAGGTTGCACTGTTATTGAACAGTCTGTACAATTATCTGTCTTTTCTGCATTAGGACACTGCTATGCTTGTATAACAGCATTCCGTGCGCCTTTGGCATTTAGTCATGCCGGCCACATGACCACGGAGACGTCTTCGGCCAGTGCTGGCTCTTCGGCTTTGAAACGGAGATGAGCACCGCCCCTAGAGTCGGAAACGACTAGCACATATGTGTGAGACAAAACTTTATGCTTCTATAATCTTAACATACACAGGCTACAAACTTTTCAGAATAGAAGTCAATAATACTTTATTTAACTTGGTTTTGGCATAAAGTTAGTGACTCATGGCTTCAGTTCTAAGACTACTGCCTATTGTAGATGAAGTTCAATGGATGTTAATATCAAGAAACAAAACCACTTTTTAATCTGCTATAGTTGTGACAGTGCAGATTAACTTTTTCTGGACATTATATCATGTATTAAAATAGCCAAAGGTAATAACAAAAATACTACTTGCAATGTAGATAGGCACTGATGGGGTGTGTTAATTCAGTCTCTAGAATAGACAGTATCTCTCTTTTTAGGTAGTCATCACTATAAGTACGTTTGTTCTAGCACTTTTGAATTGAATCGTATGAATAAACTACATCTTATTAGAATTAAAATTTGGTGGATTATGTCCTTTTCTATCCTTATATACAAAAGTAGTATACTCATGGAGCCAATGACATACACAGGTATAATTTCAGCTACATTTTCCAAACTTGGTTTCTTGATTTGGTTTTTTTAAAGATGAAGAAATAGAAAGAACTTCTGGCAGTCATCAAAACCTTGAAGTGAATTTAAAAATGCATGTAGAATATCTTTATTGTAAAGGTATCCCTGACCACTAAATCTTGTGAACTACCTCCATTCACAGCATTTTTCCTTTTCTAATATTCTGGACATTAACTGTGATTAAGTCTTAATAAATGTAATAGAACTTTAGCTAGGTATTGCGTTTTTATCTCAAAGAAGTATTTTAACCACGTGTAAATAAAATAAAAATAGCAAAATATTCTGAATATTAAAAATCTACAATTCTATCATTAAAGCATTGTTCCAGCAACGCTAGCTCAATTGTTCAAGAATCAGCACCAACCTGCTGTTAAATGAGCAGCATGAACAAGGATTCTAACTCCAGGCTTTAAGTCGAACTGAATGGCATTTTGGTTTAATTTCTGGACCAATATTTCTGAAATCTAGAATAAGGAAGAAAAAAAAACATAAAAATTATTTTGTATGCTACCGCACATAGGACAAAATCAATATCCTAACTCAGAGAATGATGATTGCTAAATAACGAATAAAAACGTCTTGATGCAGAAATGAAATAAATATGTTATATAAATATTTTCTTAACAAACAAATGGATGTTTATGAATGGTTTCTCAGCCCCATAATTTAATCTGCCAGTTGATGAATCATGTTAATATGTACATTAAAGGAAATAATAATATATACTCTAGTTCTACAACTAGAAAAAATATAAAAAATATAAAAATTTCAGTATATAAACTACATATATCTTAATTTGTTGTTGTTGTTAGTTGTGATGACTGACCCATTGCGACCTCATGGACAACGTTACTCCAGGCCTTCCTGTCCTTCACCATCCTCTGGAGTCCATTTAAGCTAACACCAACTGCTTCAATGACTCCATCCAGCCACCTCATTCTCTGTCGTCCCCTTCTTCTTTTGCCCTCAATATTTCCTAGCATTAGGATCATGAATTTTGAAGTATAACAATAACTAATTTTTATAGAAAGACAAATGACTTTCATTCAAAACTACTGTCACGACACTTGGACACATATGTTTTACATTATAGGTATTTCTTTTTTTTGTTAGCAGGGCTCATATTCTTCAGCAACGTATTTATTTCAACTGCCTGAGTGTAGTGTAACTATCTCATAACATACAATATCATGTTCTGCAAACTGAAGAACACAGCAATTCAAAGAGATAGATTTTTAAGCTTTTTAAACAAAACTACACTTTCAAAATAGGAAACAGAGGAGGTTTAAAAGAGGAGCCTGCCACTTGAGGTAGTGAACCATATTCCTTAAACATCCTCAACTTCTTAATTTCTCAAGAAATATGGCAACAGTTTCCTGCAACTCAACTAAGATTTATATAAAAAATGTAGTACAATCCCCAGATATATTTAATCCATTTTAAAAAAAGGAACTTTAAAAAAGAAAGAACTATTGTATATCTTAAATTCTGGCTCTGTCACTGTGTGTTTAATTGCCTACTACCATATTCATTGTGACCTATGCCATCCTAAAAGTGCTAATTGGGACTTCAGTTAAAAGTGCCCCTACACTGTTTACTAGAAAATACTGCATGATGCTTACCATGGATACAGTCATAACAATGATAGAAGCATACATCAAAAATATGATACATAGCAAAAAGAATGTATTATTAGAAAGCTTTTTGTTTATACTGCAATCCGAGGCAATGAGGCTTGGACTCAGAAACAGTTAGGCAACTGTTCTTGCATTTGAATAAACATTCATGTAAACAGAAGTTAATGTTCATGGACACGTAGAAACTTCAAAAATGAATAATATGTTTAGTCCAGATCTCAAGTTTTAAAAACATACTTTGTGTTTTGTGAATTCTGAATAAAATGTAAACAGCAGATTTGTCATATTTAGCCATTGGTTTCAATATGAAGTTCAATGTGAGGATAATCCAATTCAGTGTAATTAGGTTATAAAATGAATGAACTAAGGTTGTATGTGGATGTACAAGAGCCTGAATTCACAGGGAAAGGTGCAATGCTGCCCTCTACTGTCTGCTGAAAGCTGCTTTTCCTCTAGTGCCACAAAGGATTGACTTTCACTCTTTCTGCTACGCTAAATTGTAAATTGGACATCATGAGAATTTATTGTAATCCCGCTGTTCTTCATATTCTTCTTTATAAGATAAATTTCATTTTTCTTGGTTCTCACATCACTAGGTTCTTCGATATGACCTTGTCATGTATTGCACTATAAGTCTTGACTTTAAAAAGTGGCAAAATGACCATAAAATTGAAAGTTTAGCTGAATAAATACATAATAAAATCTCATAATTTAGGGCAAAGTATTTCCAAAAACAATACTTTTATGCATTTTTTAAAAAAACACTGAGTGGGTTGATAATGAATCAACGTGTAAGACACAAAATGAATGCCTAAGACATTGACATGGGACTGATTATCCCACCCCTTAATGTGATCAAATTACACTGATACTAAACAAAAGTCCCTGAGTCTCCTTTGACAAACTAAGGCACCCATTTCAAAATATGCATCCTCATCCCTATGACGTTCTTGAAATGATATGATTTGCATGACCTCAGGCTGTTTATTTATGTGTCATTCAGAATAATACCACAATTTCAAATGCAGGTTTGGAACAGACACGCCTCCCTACTTCTTTATGTGTGCATTCATCAGAGGAGCCACTGGAGTATAATATTGATCCTATTTTTAGAAAATTGGTATGCCTTCTAATTTTCACTGCTTGGCGTATAGAACCCCTACAGCTATGTCCACTTACAAATCCTGCACGCTTTGATTAGTGGTCTGGTGATGCTAAACTCTAGCAGTTCAAATGTTGGAATTAGAAATTCATAACAATTAACTCTTATTATAGGACATCACATATCTTCAGAGAGTAAAACAGACTTTTCTGTCCTTCAATTTTCTGTCCTTTATACAATTTTCTTCTTTTCTGACCATGTTTTACTTATATGATTTTCACATTCATCGGAATGGGCTCTGGAGCATTGTAATAATAATAATAATAATAATAATAATAATAATAATAATAATAATAATAATAATAATAATAATAATAATAA
>JANHFP010008164.1:8101-19555 GCA_032468135.1 Calamaria suluensis | reverse complement strand
CCCTGGGGGGTGAAAACAGGCAGGGGGGGGGGGGGGCACATGCAGCTCATTTTAGTTGCCACAGCACAGGCTGGTCCTTTGATATTTCCAGGCCAGCCCTATGGGCTGGATTTAAGCACCCTGAGGGGTGGATCCAGCCTTGAGTTTGACACCACTAGTATAGGTCATCTTGAAAACAGTTTGGACATTTTTATTTCTTTTTGAAGGGTTTAGAATCAAGGCTTAAACACTAACCTGCATAAATATTCCTAGTACAAGTAGTCCTCACTTAACAACCACAGTTGGGTCCTCACTTAGGACCCACACAGTACTCACTTAGCAACCACAATTGGGACTGGCTACTTGGTCACTAAGCATTATAGCCATTGAGCGGAAAATCACATGACTGATGGGTTTACAACCTTATTTTCCCTTTGGTCATTAAGTGAAGCTCTGCTACCACAGAGTGAAAAATCACACAACCATGAGTTAGGATTTTATTTCCAATTTTCTATGAATTCTGTTTAATGCAAGCAAGTTGCAAAAGATGCAAGTGGCAATCGGGACTGAGGAGCACTGCAATAATCATAAATGCAAGGATTGGTTGCAGTTTTTGTTTTAGCTTCATTGTAACTTTGAACAGACACTGCACAAATCACCGGGTAAGTGACATCTACCTGTATAGCTTCATGCATTGACAGCATGAAGTCCTAATTGCTGTTTATGGGGCTGTCTTTATGGATGGTTCAGAAATCTGAAATTAGTGTAAAATGCCTCGTTTAGACTGTGGTTTCGTACACCTACACATTACTATATAGTGTTCAAGAGTGTTCTGCTTGCTTATATGTTGCAGGGTCAGGTGTAAAGCTTCAGCAAATCCCTGCTTGCAGTGGATGTTGTGCATATTTATTTGCTGTTAAATTGGAAGAAGCTATTAAATGCCGTCTCTAGACTATAAATACTCTTGGGTATGTCTGCAAAAGCTGACTTTCTTAAAATATATTAGAGACAGTAAACTTGGCACTCCATTCTGAGCATTGTTAGAGAAAATGGCATAGCTTCCTGATTATCTGTGTTGAATATTTAGTGTTCAAATTTCAATCCCCATGTTTCTAGATAAAATTGAAATTATTCCCTTCTTAAGCCCCAGAAAGCTGCTGTCTGTGTAGACAATATTAAGGTAGAGCAATGCTGTGCTTTGGAATAAAGCATGTTCCTATGCTTTAAAGTTGGCATTTGTTTGAAAATCTACTGGTTCCTCTAGCAATTTTAAGCAGGCATCCTGACTGAAATTCACAAATTAGCTCCTTTAAGTGCCAGTTTGGAACTCTTATTTACAGGTTTGCTTTCAATTAGGAATCATGACAAGCTAATACTGAAATATCTAATATAATGTAAAACTATATTATAAATATTCAAAAAAGAAAAAAAGAAGAATGGGGGAATTAAACATTTACTCAAATTAAACATTACTCAAAAGCTATAAAAATCAGAAGTGTTGACATGTTGGTTTAATCTTGCCAAGAGAAGCTAGATTATAAAGTATATCACATTCTTAAATTCAGAAGTAGTGCACCAGGAGGAATTTCTGATGTAGCAATTGGCCTCTGCGTTGCTCTTAATTTGGAAAGTTGACTGTCTATCATCTGAGGCACATCAAGCCTTTAACATTGCATTTGTGCAATGGGGAAGATAGCTATGTGGAGGCTCATAGCTGATAAGAGTACAGAATAATGTCAATTTGCTATTGGTTCTGACCTGTGTCAGAATGTTACCTGGTTTCCTCCTTAGCTGTGTTCCAGGAAAATAGGGAGTAAATAACTGGTGACATAATTGTAGTAGAACATCCTTTACTCTGATCTAATATAATTATTAGATTGTTAATCTTAAACTCTTTAAGGAAAGGTGACATCTTGACAAATAAATAAATAGATACTAGCATAATTGATTAAAAACTTATCTTTAGGAGCAGATAACCAAATAATGAAATGGCTAGTGCTTTAAAATTAAAATGCAACTACAGAATAAGGGATAGAGAGGGTGTGTGCTTATTGCCATATTTGAATATTATTTCAGTCTTTAGCTTTTGATGCTGCTGTCTTGTATGTGTTTAAAGTAATGCTCATTTGCAGATTTTTTATTGCAAATAACTAAAAAGAGGGGGAGGGGAAGAGAGAAAATGGGGAAGAGAAAGAAGGGAAGAGAGGGAGGAAGGGATGGAAAGAGGGAGACAGAAAGAGGAAGGGGAAGAGAGAAAGGGGAAGAGAAGGAGGGAAAGAGGAGGGATTGGGGGAAAGAGAGAGAAGAGGAGGGATTTTTAATTGGAAGTGTTTCTGCTTACAATGTTTGGGAGTGAAGTATTCAGCCAAAGACTATTACAGGTTGGTGGAAGAGCTCTCTCCAGACCGGAGAGTTGAAAGGGACATTGGGGGCACAGTTGGTGATAATAAAGGGACTCATATTGGTTCTATGATAGCTATGTCAATGTACATTTCTCTAGCCCTTGATTTGACAGAAATATGTGCTGATGTCAATTGAGTTACTCTGAGGACCAAGCTCTAACATGCCACAATAACATAGCTGGCAAATGCCAAAGTCTTTACAGATTTAGTGGAGATAAATTATGGAAAGTGATAGGTGTTTTGTTTTCCCACTTGCCAAATGTCACCACCTGCTGGGAAAAACATTTACCAGCCACTTGCTTAAGCTGGGAAGAGGCTGAGGCTAGAACTGTGGTGGAGATGAACTTTTGATAGATAGCTAGACTGGCAAATTTACCCACCTGTTAAAACTTGGTCTGGTTTTGCAAATGTATATACAGATACGTCCAAAGGGAGTAGATAAAGATTTAATGCAATTCTGGAGGACAAAAAGGAGAAATGGAAGGAATTTCAAAGCACATGCTAAAACAGCTCATTCATTGGGGGAGACTATCTTTTTAACTCTAAGGTAAAAAAACAAACAAACTTTAGTGGTTATCTGAAAAATTAATGAAAATAATTGGTGTAGGGATGAATGATGAAATATCAGATAAAGCACTTTTAAGAGACCATACGATTTCCAGAAGCAGCACCACCTGTATCCCACCGGAAGGTTCTTCCCTCCCCCACAAATATTATCACATCTGCAGAATTGCCTAGTCACTCAAGAGTCCCCTTTTGATGCAAACAAATTGACAAAGTCATTTTAAGGGTGGCTCCAGCAATATTCCAGTTGGAAAATGTGTTCAGTGTCCAGGAGTTGGCTGGCAGCTTGTCTTGGGAGTAAATCCCTCTGAACACAACATGGACAAATGTAATTCTTGCTCTTGCCGGACATAGTTTTATGTTTCTTCATATGCTAATATCTCTGACAAATTGAAATGTTCTATAGCTCAGAAAGGAATGGAATCTGAAACAAATGAATTCATGTGTATGACTGTGTCTTAAGGGATATATGTAGTTTAAGAAAAAAAATACTTTCTTTGAAAATACTAACTCTAGCAAAAATGAAAACTGAAACAAATGGGAAAAGAAAAAATAGGTGATGAAAAGAAGGTACATTGCTCTGTAAGTCACTTTCTTTAAGTAAACAAAATCTTTCAAATCATTGAAAGGGAAAGAAACTTTTCTGGAAGGGTGATTGCCGAGATGACAAAATGAGAATTAGAACAGACAATCTGAAAGGGGGAAATGATGTATTGTGGATTGACGGAGTGAAGAGAACCCAGATACTGTTTACTCTTTACCAAAATAGCCACTGGATTCCTAAATTCCAGCAACTTTGAGACCAAAACAGTATGTGTGCAACATACTGTTTTACAACAGGTTCTGCATGCTTTCCCATGTATATCACATTTAAAACCAAGTTCTTAAAAAAAAGAGGCAAAGGCAGTGACAGTCCAGAAAAGAAAACTCTTGGGTTTATCAGAAGCCAAGAAAACCAGAACCCACCTAGCTCCTAGTTGCCAGGGAGTTAAGTGAGCTTGGAAACTCTCTTCACCCCTTGCCTTTCCTGCTTTCGTGTGACCAGGTGGTCTATTTGGGTGCTTGAGTCTAGTGTACTCAAACTGCCTCCCCAGGAAATCTGAATGACCTGATCCTCCTGGTCCTGTAAAAGGCTTTAAAAATCTGGGTTTTTCCCGAAGGATTAGATCCAGATTCTTAGGAGTGGCTGAATTTGTGACTAAAGATTAGGTAAGAGGTACCTTGGTTTAGGTATTTATTGTGTTCATTAGTATTTGTCTTCATGTGGTTTTAATTAGTTTGTTTTGTGAGCCTCCCACAGTTATTTGCTTAAGGTAGGCAGCCATATACATAAATTGCATGTCCCAAAAAGGCAGGTTGTGAAAAGGAAGAGCTGATTCACATGAAGCAAGAAGAGCTCTCTTCATTCTGTGCCTCCTCTTCTTGCCTATGACCCGTCCATCAGTCTGTTTGATGAGGGCATATTTTTTTAGAAACAATTAGCAGGGCATCATCATGTTGCAGTTGGAACTATGAGAGGATGTGACCCCGGATGGAAAATACCAAACACTTCTGAGGATTAGCAATTTTAAAAAAATAATCTTAAAAATCCATGTTTGCAGACCCCATCTAGAGAAGTTGTGGACATCCTGATATCTGCAAATTTGGTAGTGTTTTTTTTCCAATTTAAGGAGTTTTTTTTAAATGTTTATGTTTACACATATACGCGTATATGTATATATGTGTCAAATTTATTGGCTGCCCATCTTACCTCAGGGTAACTAGTGGATTACAATCATAAAAATAAAAAAACTGTACATACATATAAAAATAAAAACAACACTATACAGAGCCAAATATTGCAGCCTAACAAAAGAGGAGGGTGGGGAGCAAGATGAGAGGGAGGTGGGATCTGGTGTTAATTGAGCAACCACCTCTCGCTCCTCTTCCCTCAGTCATCTCTCCTACAAGGTAGCTTTCCTACAAGGTGGCCATCACCTCGGCTCACCGCATCTCTGAACTCTCAGCTCTTTCCATTTGTTCTGACCTTTGTCTCCTCCAGCCCCATAGGGTGGTTCTTAGGTTGGACCCCACTTTCATGCCCAAGGTCAACTCTACGTTCCATAGGGTGCAAGAACTAGTCCTTCCTGATTTTTCCCCCAATCCCTCTCTTCCACAAGAGACGATTTGGCATACCTTAGATGTCCGGAGGGCTCTCCGGATTTACATCAAACGAACTGCCCCATTTTGTTAGATTTCATCCTTCTTCACTTGGTCTTAAGCTCTCTTTGGCCTCTATAGGTCATTGGATTCGAGCTTGTATTGCTACAGCCTACCAGGGTTCTCCCTTTCCTGTCCCTAGGGGGATCACAGCTCACTCCACACGTAGTGCTGCCACTTCTGCAGCTTGGGCCACACAGGCTTGCTTAGAGGAAGTGTGTAAAGCTGCCAACTGAGTTTCCCCTACCCCTTTCATTTGCCACTACCGGGTTGACAGCTTTGCTTTGGCTGAAGCGTCCTTTGGGAGACGTGTCGTTCAACACGTCCTTCCTCAGGCCCGGTGGGATCCCTCCCAATAGGATTCCTGCTTTGCCATGTCCCATCTATGACTGACGTTTCAGCTAGCTTAGGAGAATGGGTGTTGTTCTTAACTGAACACCCTTTCTCTCAGCAGCTGGAACGTCAGTCATCCCCACCCTGTATCCGCTGGGGTCCTGCGGTGCTTTCCTCTTACTCCTTGGTCTCCTGACCTTTCCTTTCTCTACTCAGCATACTGGCCTGTACCTTTCAACCTCGTTCTCAAAAGCGGGAGCCAAGGAAAGTGGGAGGAGTTTTACTTTATTACAGGCTTGGTCTCATTGGTTCAGCCGGAGCAGAACCCATCTATGACTGATGTTCCAGCTCCTGAGAGAAAGGGTGTTCAGGTAAGAACAACACCCAATTACAATCATAAAAAATAAAAAACTGTACATACATATAAAAATAAAAACAACACTATACAGAGCCAAATATTGCAGCCCAACAAAAGAGGAGGGTGGGGAACAAGATGAGAGGGAGGTGGGATCTGGTGTTAATTGAGCAATCACCTCCCCTGTGAGCCTTCCACCTTGGAGCCCTAGGTTCTTATGAAAGGTCAGGAGGGTTGGAGCCAACCTCACTCAAGGAAGGGAGATGTCGCAAAGGGCAGGTGCAACGTCAGAGTAGGCCCATCTCCTTGCCAACCGGAATAATCGGCCCAACAGGGCTCATAGCATGCCCTTTCCACAAAGTTGTTGGTTGAACAGGAAAAATTAAAGCTTCTATTGATATCATATCTGCTTTTAATCATATTTAATGTAATCTTGCCTTAATCAACTTAAATGCGTAATTATTTTAGCTTAGTTGTTACCTATGTCCTGCACATGTGTTTTTTCACCTTTCATAAATGATCAAGTAAAAATCAGATTTTAGATAAACTTAAGCCTGAATTAAATTTGTCCGCCAATGCACATCAGGGAAAGTACATGTCTGTTATTTGGAGATAGTTGCATAGCTGTTTCATTTATACATCTGCAAATGTTCATTCTGGCTAGGGCATTCAAACAGCAAAACACAGAACAGGAAGTTGAGTCAACCAATTAGCATGCAGGACATGCAACTTTGCACAATGCAGTTAGCATTTGGGAGGTGTGTGCATCGGCTTGGATGTGGCCTGCAGCCACCTGCAATCTATGTTTACCTGTCATCCCGTTTGAAGCATAGGTATGTGATGATGCCTACATGCAGTTGTGGGCAACACTAAAACAAGCTTTAGTAATCAGAGTACTAACAGCTACAGATGTTAAGTATGGTATTTTGTTTGCAAAGGTTCTTTTGATCTTCCATCGTTACAGACTTTATTTTATTCTCTTCTGGATGAAATCAGTGTATCAGTGAAAGCCAAAAACATAATACAGTATTTGGTTCTGGTGGTTCTGTGGAGATGATACAGCTAAATAACATCAAATCAAGCTCATGTTTTCTGGAATTGAAACATTATTTTCAATCAACAGGCTGAATTCCTGTCAACGGTTTGGCCTTTTTCCCTAGCATCTTTCAGCTTTTGGTTTTCAGATAAATAAACAGGTTTTTAAAAATATTTTTTTCACTTTTTGTAAAACTTTCATACGATCACTGCTCAGTCACAGTTTATAGCCTGTTATCATCTGCTTGTCATGAAACAGACTGCTGTCTTTGTGTTTTTGCAATTTTGATTTTTCATTGAAAGTTTTTTCTTATATACAATCTCTGGAACGATAATAAAGGCAGCAGGCATTATTTGTTTAGAGCTGCCATTCCCATTAAATGCTCAAAGGGCATTTACTTTAAGCACTTGTATTGAAACTGTTTTGTTTAGCATTTGTTCTTCCTTCTTATTCTGCAATAATTAATGGAATGGTTTGTTAATGAGTTCTCCTTGATTTTGTTCCTATATAATTTTTTTCATGTTTCAGTATTTCAAAGCAGCAAGATTACATGAGTTCTACTGTATGTTATTTGGAATAAACATGTATAGAGATGAACCTCTCATTTGGAGAACATTTTCTGTTCAGAAATATCTATTTGAAATACTAAAAAGTAGAAATGAGCCATAAATGGTCTTAATCTTGTTCCTCCTCAGTGTTTTAAAAAATAAGTGTAGACTACTCTGTTTCCCAAAAAATAAGTTCTTTTTTTTTTCATTAGATGTATATAGAGCTGCTTGCAGTACTTCAACAAAGTGAGAAAAAATCCTTGGTTTATGCTATGTTTTTGGCACGTATGATAGTATATTATGATTAGTAGCCTAATATGGAGAGAAAGAAAAACAAAGCAGAATTTGAGACGTTGTATACAGGAACTTCTTATAGTAGTAAAATTCCAGGATAGAGATTATGTAAGAAATTTTAAAAGTTACATTTCATACTAAAAGGAACAGAAAAAACATCATTAATTTTTGGTCAAAAGTGTCTGGAAATTCATAGTGGATGCAGAATATTCTCTGATGATTCCTAATATTTGGGAAATATTCAAAAGAGGTTAGTTAGGGTTCTTTGAGTAATGCAAAAAACTGGAGAAATTTTTTTAATCATTATCAGGGACTATGGAACCTATGAGAATGAATGTCCTGTGAGTGGAAAGAGGAAATACAAATTGAAATAACGTCTTAGTAAATCTGCAACATGTGGCAACTTCATCCATTTTTAGCCAGATATTTTATTCCACAATACCTAAATTTATAAAGAAAAGGCAGTGTTATACATATATTTTAAAAAAATGATTTCAAGAAATGAAGATATGGCCACTTTGGGTACTAAGTAAATTGGAGGCTCTTTGTTTGCCACTGATTTATACTGATAGGTGGCTTGATAAAGAGCATAGGCTTAAATATAAATATCAAAGTGAGAAAACTGCATTTATTTATTCGTTTATACTCTACCCACTTGCTCTTTGGACCCCAAGGCTAATGGTCAGGTGCCCCTCCCCCATTGCTGCCCCCTGTCAACTGTCACTGAACGTTCTACTTTTTCTTTAGGGAATTCTGATTGTAAGTCAATGTGTACCTGAGACTATCCGACCCTGCTTTCTAGGATAAAGATGGTTGTGAGGAGACATTTAGAGTGTTAGGCTTCTTAAAACTTCAGGGGAAAAAAACAGCACCCGCTTCTTACCACTTTCATATTGTCCCTTACTTTACATCTCCATCTCTTTAAAAAAGAAATCAGTGTATTTTTTCCCTACTGTTTCTGTCCTCTACTGCTAATTTTGATAAATCTTGAGTGCTGTGATGTGTGAGGGTAGGGGGAAGATGTTCAGAATATTAGATGAAATATTTGTGAAGGATTTCTCACCTATTTCTCCCTATTGTTTATTTTTTAAACAAGGGATCTGCTCATCTCTTAGGGTGATAGAATTCTGCTTGATATCTTGTTCTCTACATTTGAGGTAACGGGATGAATTTGTGCCACAATTCAAAGCAGATATCTTCCATTTGTTTTAATGTTCTTTCTCTTCTTTGACCTTGGCTCTTCAATCTCTATGGTCGCAGTGTTTGGCTGTGATCAAAGAGCAGATGTGGGTTAGCTGCTGAAAATTGAATCCAGACTGAAGTCATTTAGTTGGCAAGTAAACAGAACTTTAATCTAAAGTGTCCTGTGTACTTCTTGCTGCTGTTCTGTCTCTGGATGCCATTGTCTCTGTGGCCAAAGGAAAACAAATACTCTTATTTTTTTAGAGAATCATATTTGATGGGGCAATATCATACTAATTTGCCTTATTTATCTGTCTGCTTCACCAGTAGTTGTGGGACTGGTAAGATAGCTAGGTGGCAGTGTTCGGGGGAAGTAAATCTTCTGTATCATCCAGGCCTTGGAGTCAGTCAGAATCCAGGGAGAATATCGATTACTTAGAAGTTAGGAAAGCTGCCATGAACCAATGTTAGCTTTTGCCCAGTTACAAATAGCAAGCTCTGCAGAATTCTGATTATTCAGTTTCTCTTTCTCCATTTATTTAAGACAGTGAATCAAAAAAGAGACCTGAAATGGTAGTCTAACATTAAAAATATCACAATGTTAACAAATTTGTTTTATTTTTCTGTGTTAACAATAGCTGTATTCAGACATTTTATAACAAGATATGTTTAGTCTAAATTTTGTTTACATTGCTCATTTAATTTCTCTTCCCTAAACAGGACCCATAGGTCTTATATTAACTATTAGTTAATAAACATATGAAATTATCAAACATTTAACCATTTTATTAGGGGGGTACATAAGTGCACTAACGTACCTATCTTCCCTGTCATTGTATTTTTATTCTCTTATTCTTGTTCTAGTTTTTGTTTGACAAATTCAAATAAATAGATAAATAGGAATGGACAGAATATTGTAACAGGAATTGGCTCCTTCTACATTCTCTTCATTCCCTACGTTTCTGTATAAAACAATTTGTTCCTTTAATTCAGCTGCAGATAATACCTGCTGATGAAAGATGTAAAGCTGCAAAGCTGTTGAAATTAACCACAAAAAGGGTTGTATTAGTTTTTTTAACATGCTAAAAGAAAAATCCATTTTTATATTTTAAATCCTTAGTTATTTTGGCTTTTAGAACATTAGCATATTGCCAAGTGGTGAACTGCAGTAGACTATAAATTCACCCACTTTGCAGTTTTATCTTTGTTGTAGTTCATAGTAATTGGTAATTATATTTTTACTCTACAAGAGCGAGCATGCTAACATGCATTCCAAATATTTCCTTATTTTTTCCTACCTAGATTAGGATATATAATCTTTTATTGGGTTAATTATTCAGTCACCTCTAGTCATACTTTATTGTGAATAAACCTTTAATTTCATGAAATTGTTGTGTTCACAGATGCATATCAAGCTGACATTAGAACCTTAAAACATATATTTAGCTAAGCTTTACTACGTCTCCTTTTAAACCCAGTGTGCTGTTTAATAGGCAGAAGTTATTTTTTATGTGCTACTGCAATT
This sequence comes from Calamaria suluensis, assembly GCA_032468135.1. NCBI lineage: Eukaryota > Metazoa > Chordata > Lepidosauria > Squamata > Calamariidae > Calamaria > Calamaria suluensis. The sequence continues at coordinate 9,138 of JANHFP010008164.1, read as the reverse complement.
ATTTTCCATATTTGCCTTCTGATTAGCCCAGTTCCGAAATCTCTAGGAAAGGTTGCCTGCATATAAATTCAAGGATTAGAACTTTAAAAACATATTTAGTTAAGCCTTACCACATTTTGTTCTTTATAATCCAGGGTGTCATTCAATACGGATAACTTTAAATTCAATTAAGATTAGTATATCATCAATTAAAGTGTTAAATTCAAACAGAAAAAGTCAAAGTAAATTGATATTCCTCACCTTCAGTTAGCTATGAATTCAGTGATGCAAACAATCTGTCCAGGACTGAAAATGTCTTTTGAATTTCTGACATCAGCATTATAAGTTAAAAGGTGCTGATAGTTCTACAACTGAGGGAAGGTATTTTCAATTGCTGATAAGCTTCAACCAATTTCTTTTTTTAACTTAACTATTTACTGGGGTTTGAGGAGCCTGGATGAACACACAGCTGGGTTCAACATTACTATATTTGCATTTACTACACCTATTCCTTTGCTGAATAAATGTGGAATGCACAGTACCTGAAGCTTTTCCCATATATGTTCATTGCAGATAAACCAGGCTGCTGTGATGATGCTATAGGCTCTTCATCCTGCCTAAATGTATTGGTTTGCTGATATTCCTCTATTAGCCAAAGTTCTACTGGCATCTCTTTACCTATAAAGAGAAAAAAAAAGACTTTTTTATTCCCCCGGAACACTACGGACCATAGGGGATGCCCCCCCTTCCCTAGGTTGGCCCCTAGCCCTTGCCCCACACACCCTCAATGAAGGACACAATGTCAAGAGAGTGGTGTGGGGGCAAAAGGGGAAAAACATTAATTGGAAGGGGCCAAAATGGAATTTGAAATTTTTTTTATTGAAATTCTTAAAGGGGTTAGGGAGGGGTGGTCTGGGGGGAGACCTTAATCATGGGAGGGAATTAAAGACCAGCGACGGAAGAGAAGAAGAGCAATGCGGGCGTCCAGAGGGTTCGGAGTCCTGCAAGGTATGTACCGTGATGGGGAGGGGCAGGTATGCGAGAGGCAGAGGGCCAAA
>JANHFP010008163.1:208227-220981 GCA_032468135.1 Calamaria suluensis | reverse complement strand
CCTAGCATCCACTAGGGGTGCTGTTTCTTCTTCTTCCTCTGAGCTCTCACTCCCAGCTTCAGAGGCTAATTGGTCTGCAACATTCTCGGCTAATTGGTCCATGCCATTCCCTGCCAAATCAGTTAACTCCTCCAGGTCTGAATCTGACTGCGGCTAAGACATGACACCCTGTTTAAAACCGCACCTCTTTCTCTTGTAGTAATTTTGAATCTGTTTTCTCCTGCAGTGCCTCCTCTATTTTTTTTAATTTACCTTCTAAATCTTGCTGATGCATTTTTTTCTGTTTGTTCTTTCTATCTCCAAACACAATAGTTAAACCTCTTATATAAGCTTTGGCTGTATCCCACAGAATCTGTATTGATGTCTCCCCAATCCGATTTTCCTTCAGAAATACCCCCATCTCTTTCTTCATCCAATTTTTGTAGTCTTCCTCTCCAATTACACTTTGGCTCATGGTCCAGTGTCCTTTCTGTCTTGGTTGTCCTTTTATTACCATACTTATCGAGTTATGGTCCGCCCATGTGTTTGGTTCAATCTCTATCTCTGAAATCATTGTGCATAAATTTACTTGTGTCCAAACCATGTCTATTCTGGACCATGAGCCGCGTGGATAGGAGAAGAAGGTACAATGCTTATTATTCAGGTTTCTCTCTCTCTAACTATCCTTTAATTGCAGCTCCTGCACCATTTCCAAAAAGGGTTTAGGTAGAATTTTCCTCTGATTTTTATTTTTTTTCTTCCCAGGTATATAATCTATTTTTTTGTTCACAATTGCATTAAAATCTCCCATAATAATTATGTTTTTGATGCCCAATTCTATTATTTTGTTGTGTAATTCTTTATAAAAATTTCCTTGATTTTCATTAAGAGCATAAACTCCCACCAATATTCATTGTTTTTGCCTATATGTAATTTCTATGATCAAAATTCTACCTTCTTCATCTCTAAAAAATTCCTTTGGGATTAACCATGTTTGAATGTAGAATACTACACCTCTTTTTTTCTGTGGTGCAAGAGCTACAAAAAGGATTCCTAGTTTTGGGGCCTCCAATAAATTTTTATCCCCATTCCTGATACGGGATTCCTGAAGACAAATTATACCTGTTTTTTGTTTTTGTAGTTTGTGGAATATTTGTTTTCTTTTTTGTGTTGAGTTGAGACCATTAATGTTGCATGAAAAAAGCTTTAATTCCTTCTCCATCTACCTTCTTCTCTTTGCCCTTGTTTCTATTCCATAATTATTTTCTTATTTCTGTTTTGTGAGACTTTCCCTAGAACTTTGCTATGTATTTGAGTTACTGCCCCTTCGTGCTTTCCCTCTTCTTGACTCCTCTCCTCCATAGTCTTCTCACTTTCCAGTTCTTCTTCTATTAGCAGGCCTTCTCTGAAGAATTCTTTTGCTTTTTCTAATGTATCTAATCTAATTCTTTTGTCCATCCAAGAGACAAGAACTCCTTCTCGTATCAGCCATCGAAATCTGATGTTATGTTTAAGTAAATAATTTGTCAAGAAACTATATTTTCTTCTATAGTCTCTAATCTGTTTTGGGACTTGCTTCAGTATAATTATTTATTTCACTCTATAACTAATAGATATGTCTCTGGCTTTCCTTAAAATTTCCTCCTTTAAAGATTTCCTAAAAAAATTGATATGAATTTCTCCAAGAAGTTTATTTTTTTTGCGTAGTTCGTGTAAATTCTGTAGGTTTCTTCTATATTCTGAAATATATAGTTCTTATCAATATCCATTTCTGCCAGGATCTCCGACACCAATGTCTTCAAATCTTTCTCCCTGGATTCTTCCAAGTTCTGTAACCTTAGGTAGACTGCTGACCTCTCCAGTTCAAGTTGCATCACTGCACCTTCCAGGTCTTGTGCTGCGATACTCAGCTGTCTTTCCGTTCTTCCCAATCTTTCTTCCATTTTCTCTGTTTTCTCTTCAATCATCTTAATTTTTTGTTCATTCTGTGTGATCTTTTCTTGAAATCCTTTTGTTGTGGAGTCCAGCCTGTTGATGTATTCCCTTATTTCTCCCATCTCCATTCTTAATTCTCCCCTCAGTATCTCATAATTCTTATCTATTGTCTCCTGAACTGATCCCTGTACTTTCATTATGGTTTCCTGCATTGATACCAACTTTTAACCCACATGGCTTCAGACAAAGGGTACCCCTTCCAATGCATTAATGTCATAATCTGCCTCTATACAATCTAGAGCAGTAATGCCACAGGTGGCACACGGAGCCATATAGATGGGCACATGAACACAACTCCGGTACACATGCATGTGCCAGCCAGCTGATTTTTGGGCCTTCTGGGCCCACTGGAAGTTGAGAAGCAGTCTGCTTCTTGCTTCTGGAGGTCTTCCAGAGGGATGGGGAAGCCCGTTTTTGTCTTCCCTAGACTCCTAGAGAGACTGGAGCTAGTGGAGAGCGGAAAATGGCTCTACTGGGCCCACCGGACCATCGTGTGCCAAAAAGCAGGGGAGAATGGGGGAGCATAGAACTATGCACACAGGCAATCCCCACTGCTGTGCTCACCCTGCTTTTGGCACAGAATGACAAAAAGTTTAGCCATCACTGATCTAGAGTCTAAGATCTTCTTTACTTCAGAATGGGTTTCCCCTTGAACCACAATAGGCTTGAGGGGTGCTTGAGCCTGGTGGTCTTAATCGAGAGTTTATGGCTGGCTTTAACAAACTACAGTGGAAAACTGGATGTATTTTCCCTAGATTGCTTGGGAAGTTCAGCTGAATTGTCACTGGGTTAATTACTTTCAAAGTGTATCTTACTCTAGAAAGTGTCTCCAGGAAAGAAGGGCCCAGCAGACTGCATAGGCTTCTTTCTCTCAGATGGCCCACCTTCTTTCGGTGTCAGTTTTTTAGACACATAGGCGCAGGGTAGGAGCTGGGGTGGTTCCCCATAGGTCTTTTTGCATGAGCACTGCTGTTATGGCCACATTGCTGGCATCCGCTTGGGATTATAGATTGCCGTTTTGGATCTGGGTGCTGGAGGATCAATTCCTCGGTGAATATCTTCTTTAATTTCTCGAATGCCCTTTGACAGTCCATTGACCAAGCAAGCAGTTTGCTTGGTTATGGCTTCACAGGTGTTGGACCCATTTTTAACAGTTCTGTTGGGGGCAGGGCAACTTCTTCGAATGCTGGTATAAATTGTCGGTAAAAGTTTGCAAATCCCAGGAAACTTTGCAGCTGTTTGCAGGTGCGTCGGGATCGCCAGTCTAGCACCGCTTTTAGACAGTTAAAAGCTGTTTTCCATTTATCTCCCTCTTTGATTCTGATGCGGTAATAGGCTTCCCTCAAGTCCAATTTGGTAAACACCTTCCCTTTGGCGTAGCATGTCTTTCATGATTGGGTGGGGGTGTTTTCCACGCACGCGGCATTAATTCAGCGAAAATCCATGCAGAGCCTCATCCCATCTTTTTTTCTTTAAATAGTACGGGGTGGCTATCCTGGATTTGGCAGGCTGGATGGAACCTCACGCTAAGTTGGCATCAATGTATTTTCATAGTTCCTCCATTTCTTTGGGAATCATGGAGTACATCTTTGGTTTCGGTAGCTTGGGTTCTGACATGAATTTGATTGCATAATCGGTTGGGGGGGAGGAAGTTGCAATACTCTTCACTAAAGATGCCTAATAGGTCTCGATACTCCCTTGGCACTTGCGGACAACAGGGTGGTCCCTCAGTTGCAGGGACTATGGCTTGCTCGCATTGGCGTGGATTACTGAGGCTTGGTGTGGGTCGCGCTTTACGTGAGGCAACAGTCTGATACCTATATTTAGTTTTCTATAGCCATCCTACCAAGTAATGGTTGGTCCTCATTTGCCTAGGCCGGCAAGCCCCAGAATGATTGGTTCAGTCATTTTTGGGGCTATGACAAATTGAATGAGTTCTCAGTGATGACCCATCTCTAGTCTGACCAGTTCCATGACTAGTGTGGCAGGGGTTCCCCCAATTAGCATCCCATCAACCTATTCAAAATGGATGGGTCATGCTAGGGGCCTCGTATGTATGCCTAGCTGCCTGGGAAGCAGCTGTTTCGGTCTCTTGTACAGCCAGTGTCTATGACTGCTTCTACTTCCCCCTTGGTCTCCTGTCTCAGGTTTTGACAGTGAAGGAGTGGATGGCTTCACTTACCACTGGGTCATCCTTCAATTAGGGTTAGTTAGTTTTCTTCGGCTGGAGTTCCATGTGTGAGGGAGTGGAGCCTTGACAGCCTGTTTGGTGATTTTCCCTTTCTCAGGAATTTTTTGTGGTGGTTACCTTGCAGAGCGTGGTTGGAGGCTGAAATTAGCTCCCAATCTAACGGGTATTGATTTTCATATTGGTCAATGTAAGCCCAGACTTGATTGAAGAAATAGGCTAACTTCCCTGGGGTTCTGTTGAAGGTTGTGCTGAAGTTTACATGTGTGTGGGGTAGCTGCCAGCGTGGCTTGCTGTTGGTCTGGTTGCTGAGCTTGCACGGGTTGCTGGGCTGGTACCAGCTGCTAGGCTGGAACCTGCTGTTGGGCTACAACTGGTTGCTGGACCTACACAGGTGGTTGGACTGGTATTGGCTGGGGCCCCAGATTTGGTGGCAGGAAATACTCCAGCTGGTAAATGGGCGCTGGTGGCAACATTGGGACATACGTCCATTGATATTGCACCCACCCTTGGCTACACCTTTGGGTAGAATGCCCATCCGGCAGGAACCTGGTCTGCAGGAGACAGTCTAAATGCTGGCCGTTGGGACAGAGCACTAGGTCCCAATAGCCCTGCAGCACCATGCCAGGTTGGCTCAAGAAACTTTGTCGCTATGCTAATCTAATGGCTTTTGCTCTGGTCGCTAGGGCTTGGTGCGGGAGACTTTGAAATGACTTGCTGGGCACCAAATAGAAGGAAGTGGATACTCCACTCATCTGTACCAAGGCGTCCTGGCTTGGGAATGTAAATGTAGGCTGAGGCAGGGTCCACTTGGGCTGCTCAGTCCTAATGGCTTGGGTAGGGCTGGTCATGATGAGCTGGTTGAACTGCTCTGGGAGACTGGCCAACAACTGGCTACATGATGGGGGCAGTAATCCCCATTCTCAGGAGTGTTTGTGGCACTGCTGGCTTGAGTTCTCCACTTGATGTTTGGGATCTGTCCCTCTTAGCATTCACCCAGTTGCAGTTCTGATGGTGTGGCTCCAGTAGCTTCAACCCACAGGGTTGGACCTGGTTGCACAGCTCGCTCAGGTGCTGGCTCTTTGAGCTGGGCATCTAGCTTGCATTCCCTCTCTATGGCTTCTGCTGCTTCCTTCACAGCTTTGAAGGGTAGCAGCTGGCCTCAGTGAGGATTCTTGAGCCATTCCCTGTAGTCCCCTCCATGGCTTTCTTCTCGTCCTCCATCTTCCCTGTGTCCTCATGCTGCCTGGTTTCAGGTCAGCGTTTGGGGCTCAGGACACCGAACAGCACCCTGCTTTCCAGTGATGTGATGACCCACCATGTGTTAGAGACAAGAATGTTCTCAATTAATAACAAATCATCTTTATTTGAATATCAAACTCATGCTCCCACAAAGTTCTCTGACAAGAATTGCTCTCTTCAGCGGGAGAACAGCAGAGACTCAAATATCAAACTAACTGGCTGTAGTCAAGGTCACTCTCTGTTCCAGGAGATAAGCCCACATTCCTCAGCTGATAATGTCTTCGAAACTTGGCCAAGAAATAGCAAAGGCACGAATCATGGATAAACTAAGGATAATTCAGCTTTTGACTCCAGCAGCAAGTGTTTTCCAAACATGTAAGTGCTTATAAAGTCACTTACACACCTGAGTCCCATTACTCATTTTTCTTGAGTAATCCCTTTTGCAGTTTCTTTTTCCTTTTGCAGAGGGTGAGGAGGAAGCGATCCTGATTCCTCCTCCAAACTCTTCCTCTCTGGGTCTGCCTCCACACTTGGCCCAGCCTGGCCTTGCTCTTCCCCATCTTCATCTGCAGCCCTAGCCTCCACTACATTGCTCTCTGCAAGCTGTTCCTCTTCGTCTTCCGAGTGAGATGCTGACAAAGGCATGACAAGAGAGCTGGGATAATGTTTAATACACATTTGGATTAATGTCAGGATTCCAAGTAACACCCCCAATTTATTGTTTATATTGTTTGTACACCGCCCCAAGTCCCAGTCGCTGGGAGAAGGGCGGTATAGAAATTATAAAAATAAATAAAAATAAAAAATAAATAAAATAGAAAGAAAATGAAAGAAAACTCTGAGGCTGGCAATTCCTCAAAGCTAATTTTTTTAAAATTAAGTTTTTACAATTAAGCAATCATTATAGAGCTTTTGTGCATGATTAGCTATTTACATATAATCCCACTAATACTCTTATTTTCTATGCATTTTTGTTAAATCTACAATCTGTTTTCTATTTTTCCTATTTTCAATCCAACTGTACCAATTTTCCTATATTACGTAAAAATCTGAATCCATCAATCCTTTCAGTTCGAGTGTCGTTTTGTCCATCTCAATGCAGTTCAGTACTTTTTAAATTATTAATTCTTCAGAGGGTATATTTGGGCTTCTCCAACATTGTGCAAAGGCCAATCTTGCTGCAGTTGTCATATGCAGAATCATATATACTGTTTTTCTTTCATATTTCTTTTTCATTATTCCTAGAAGAAACAATTCCAATGTGTATTCAATCTGGAAAACTGTTACTTCCTGTATCCAACTGTGAATTTCCGTCCTGTATTTTTTTGTTTCAGGGCATAACCACCAGGTATGGAAGAAGTTACCTTGCTGTCCACATTTCTAATAGTTGGGATGTAAATTTGAATATATTTTTGCCAATCTAGAAGGTGCTAAATACTAACAGTAGGGCATTTTATATTGATTTTCTTCATATTTTGCCAATCTAGTTAGTTTTTAATTTCTATTCCAAGTTGTTTTCCAATCCTCTAATTCAATGTTGTGCCCCACTTTTTTTGCCCAGGCTATCATAGTTTCCTTTACTATATCCTCAGCTCTGTCAAATTCTAATAAATAGTTGTAGATTTTGGTTACTAATTTTTCATCTGGTCAATATTTTGTCCAATTGTTTTGGTAGCATTTCAATTCCATATCCCTCTTTATCTTTTGTATATCATGATTTTAATTGCAGGTTGGGCCACCAGTCTATATGTCAGGTTCTGTGGTAATAAAACAGTCAAACAGATGTAGGTTTGCAAAGAAATGACTAGCACATATGTACAATGGATACCTTTACATTTACATTTTACTCACTAATAATCCAAGTAAGATAAGCAAACACAGTGCTACGAAATTATTGTCAGAGATGACATCCGGTGCTCCCCATCACCTTTTAAGCCCATCCACCCTACCCTCTGTATTACACGCCACTCTCTTCACGGTGTGACCCTGGAATTGCTGAATTATGGCTGCAAATCATCAGTTTGTTATCTGTAGGAGGCTTTCATTGCTGATCCAGTGAGTTGCACCTTCCTTAATTGCTAGCAGCAATTCAGGACTCCAGGAGTCACCCCCTCCCCAGAACTGCAGCCTGCCAAAGATGACACTATTTATTCCCTGTTTTTCCAATTCTTCCCTATTTTTTAGATTCCCCAGCCCATCTAGAATTTGATTGTATTTGACCATTTTAATTATATCCAATGTGTTGGGGTAAATCATTGCTTCCATGGACAAAACCCAACTAGGGATTTTCACATAATGTTTTTTTCCTAATTTCTTGCCATACTTGCATTAAGGCTTCCTATGTTTTATGTTGAAAAAAATATATAAAATGATATTTGTTTTTTCTGTCCCATAAGAAGGCATGCCATCCTTCTTTCAAATCATGTCCTAATAATAAGAGTAGTTTTTTGTTCGTCAAATTTATCTACTCTTTAATCCAAACTGAGACTGCTGCTTTATAGTAATAGTTGCCAGTCTGGGAGCCCTAAGCCACCTCTGATTTTCCTATCTTGAAGGTCACATAATTTTATTCTCAGGGGTTTTCCTTCCCCAAATTCTTTTTTTTTTTTTTTGTAATTTGATTCAGTTTCGTGAAGAATTTTTTAATCTAATTTTATGGGTATAGTTTGAAAAAGATATAACAGTTTTGGTAAAATATTCATTTTTATGGTTGAAACGTTGATCAGTTTCCTCATTGGTGCCACTCCGGACATAGGAGTATGGAAAGCCCAGAGTCCAACATCAAGATCTACAGCAGCCTTGAACCATTATGTTAGGACAGGTGGTAATCTACAATAGACACACGCCTGACTTCCCTATCTAGTCCCATGTGTTTTTAAGGAAATGTTGGATAACCATTTGTCTGAAGTGATATAGGGTTTCCTGCCTGGGCAGTGGGTTGGACTAGAAAATCTCCACCATAAGAAGTCTCTGCCGCCTGGCTTTTGCTTCCGGTCACTGGAAGCAACCGCGACTCTGTACCTTCGGCCATCCCGTGTAGGTCCAACAAACAAAAGTCCAATGAGTAGAACACTGCCTTTCTCTCTGATCCCAAACAATCGGGGTGATGGCATACAAACCAACAACTGCTGGCAAACACTGGATGCTCAGAAGTGTGTTTTATTCCAATCAGTGATAATGGTGATACTGATATTCGAAAGGTAAGTCAGCATTACACCAGCTGCGCCAGTTCAATTTAAAGAAGGACGGGCGTCTTTCATCCAATCAACACAGTAGGCTCTGCCTCCGGTATACAGCCGATGAATCAGAATCATCCTCAACATTGTGGGTTCAGGAAGTAAGTCCCGAGGATTGTAGTCACCATGTCCCTATCACCAACGCCGTGCATGGCCGCTAACATCCCGACATAAATTCTGAACGCCAATGTGAGTTCAAGATTTTGATTGATGTTGAGCTGGTTGTTGGGCTCGACATCTTGGACTTTATATTCCTCTTTTCTTATCATCAAACCTTTTATTTCATTATGTTATCTAACTTTATTTAGCAATATTTCAATTGTTAGGACAAATAGTAAGGGGAACAGAGGGCATCCTTGTCTCACACCTTCTGAAATTATAATTTGATCCGTAGTCTCTTCATTAATTATTATTTTTGCCTTTTGCATTGTGTATATTTTTTTCCACCATTGTGAATTTCTGTCCAAATTCCATGCTTTTTAATTGTAATTAAATTTCTTCTATGACAGCTTGGTTTCTTTTAAAATCAAAATATTTTCAAATCACGTTCCTGCATCTATTTTCCCTTATCTTTGGATCGCAGTCTTCCGGGCAGCCCCTCTGCCCCCAGGATAGGCCTCTCCACCACCTCCATCCTTTCATCCTCAACCTCCCTTTCCTCGACCCCTGCATCTTCTGTCTCTAGTAGGGCTCCATGTTCTTTCATAAAAGCCTCAGCCTCTGTAGTAGTATTAATTTTGAATCTATTCCCTTCCCAGAAGATGAGTAAACCTTCCAGCATCAACCATCTAAACATGATCCCTTTAAGATACAATTTATTACACACAAAAAAATTCCTTCTTATTTCACATATCTATTTTGGAATCTGCTTAAGAATAGTTATTTCTTTGTCCCCATGTTTCAGTGCCCCCCTCCTCTGGACTCTGAGCACCTCATCCCTTGTATCCATCTTCAAAAAATTAACATGAATTTCTCTGGGAACATTGTGTGTTTTAGCATAGTAAAAATTAACCCTGTAAACCTGATCAATGTCCCAACTCAAACGTTCTCTTTCCTTCCCTATGAATTCAGCCAATATTGTACACATTTTATTTTTAAGGCCTTCTCCATCATCTTCTTCAATATTCTGAAATCTGAGAAAGAAAGCTGATCTCTCTAATTGAAAATTTTAAATCACATTTTCCATATTTTGTTTTCCCCTCTGCATGCTCCGCATCTCCCCTTCCAAACTCCCCACTCTGCTTGTTTTCATCAACTAATTGTTGTACTTTTGTTAAATCATTTTTAAAAACTGCAAGGTCTTTTTTAATGTCCTCTTTTAAGTCAGCCATTTCCTGTCTCAATGTCTCTTGATTGTTTCATAGTCTCTTGACCTTGTTTCATATCCATCTGGCCTTGTTTCATTTCAGACTGTCCCAACTGTAACTTTTCCAACATTTCTGTAATTTTATCCATTGATCCAACATCTGGTGTTTTCTGGTCACATGGCATTTTAAAATCCTTGCAGAGATCCTCTCAAATCACCTTATAATAAACTGCAGAGAAGAGGGATTTTTCCAAGGAGGTCCAGGCATACAAAGGCAGCAATTTTTTATTGCAAGTGAAGTTCTAAGAGCTTCCACCAGGGGGAGCACCACCGAGAACAAAGAGTACAAAGCCTAGAGTAGGCCGTAGCTTCCACCACCACTTCGAGTCAGGAAGTGATGCAATCCAAAATCAGTAGAACAGAAGAAGGGCGGCCTGAATTGCTCAGTCCCAGGGAGGTGGGGGGGGCAGCCAGTCTAGACCGAGCTCCACATAGGTACATTCCAGTACAGGGCACCTTCTTAAATCACCTCCTCTTAACTCCAAGGGAGGAGGAATGCTTGTATATTTAAGTTAAATTCGGGGGGGGGGGGAGAAACCCCTCAACCCCCTCCTATTCAAAAGTCAGCAATCCGAAGATGGCAATCTCTCCAAACTCTCTATTTACCTCCCATATCATCTTCTGCATGTCTCTAGTCTATCGTCTCCGCTCTGCACCGCTCTCCTCAATTTTCAAATTTCCTCCGGTGAGCCAGCTGGGTGGTGCGATCAGCGAACAGGCCACTGCGCACCGCATGCCCTCCAGCGCCTCGGGCAAAGCCAGCAACAGCCCCCGGCTCAACCCAGGGCACCTGGCAAGCTGCCCCCTGTGGCAGGCGTCCCTTAGGGCTCACCTGTGCCCCGAAAGGCCCACCAGGAAGGCGAGTAAGGACCCCGGGGAGGAGCTCACTCCTGTCGCGTCCTGCGCCAGCCCTTACTGGAAGTGAAGTCTCAGAGATTGGAGGTTTCTGACCCTCCCCTCCCCGCCCCATGTGCCCTCTTTAACCAGTCTGGCTGCCCAAGAGACCCTTCAGAGTCTTTTTTCATAGTTTACTGAGTTTGGTTTTCTTAGACCTTAAGAGGGGAGCAATTTCTCACTTCATGAGCCTCTTCCAATGCACAGAGCAAATTGGGGGGGGGGGGCAGGACAATGGTGCCCTCTGTGCCAGCCCCTCCCTTTGCCCTCTCTCAGTGAGCCTAGGCAGCCCCCACTCTATTACACCCCCCTCCCTTCTGCTTTTGGTGGTTTTTCTTTGGTGGGTTTGTTTTCATACATTTTGCCTTAAGGAGACATAACAGATAACTGTTAAGACAAAGATACCAACAATTTTTTAGAAGGGTGGTATACTCTCTTGATGAGATTTTCAAGTAGCAGTTAGATAACATTTTCCAGTACAGCAGAATCCTGTACTCTTCATTCCATATCCTGATCAAGGGAATGGATCAAATGACTACGAGGTTACTTCAAGCTCTGTGATTGTATAAAGCAGTAGTAGAGAGGAAAGGCCATTTAAGCATCCTTTCCTCCATCCTGCTTCTATCCTTCCTACTATATGTGTACGACTCTGGAGACTGAAGCGAAGATCATTAGATGCCAATTGATTAAACTGTTCTGATTTAGGCATTCCCATTTTCTCTGTTGTGTATTCCACAGTCTATGCTTTTTCTCATAATAACCCTCCGTGGTAAATGGAGGACAACAGTGACAATTAAATATAAGAGTGAACAAGGACTGAACAATATGCTACATGCAGTTTTGTAAAAAAAAAAAAAACCAAAGAAACCACAAACCCACCTTTTATCAGGAGGAGGGGAAATAATTTAATTTATCCTATTATATGCCCATTCTTTATGGCATTATCTCTGCATTTTATAACATGCATATCAAAATCAGAAACAAGTATAAAAGGGAGGAAAAACCACTCTCTGTGATTCCCCGATAATTATAAGGACAACTGGATAATTTTGCATTCTGCTTACCACAGTTCCTTCTCCTTTTGTTATTATATTTCAGTGATAAATTAGGAGGTAGGGGACAGTGGAAGAATTTTTGTTTTTTTGTTGAACTTAAGCTACTCTAGAAGCTGTTTACCTGAAGAACAAGGGGAAATACTTCAAAGTTGTAATACATTCCGTACCTTACTCTGATTTTTAATATGTGTCAGAATCAGAAACAGCTTTAATTTGAAATTATTTATTTATTTATTGTGGGGGTTGGAATCTTGATTATGTGCCATCAAGTCAATATTGACTCTTAGCAACCACTTAGAAAGTTCTCCAGAGAGAGACATGTAGGAAAGTCATTTTGATTCATATCTCTTTCCCAAAGTATACACACATGTGAAGTAAAGCTATATCTTTGAGGAACTCTTTCTTGTGATATGAATTAATATTAACTGGCATTCATTAATGGACAGGTTGCGGGATGACATGACAGTGTGCGTGGCAGACTTTGGTTTATCCAAGAAAATTTATAGTGGAGATTATTACCGGCAAGGGCGTATTGCAAAGATGCCTGTTAAATGGATTGCTGTAGAAAGTCTTGCAGATCGAGTCTACACAACAAAAAGTGATGTGGTAAGTAAATGAGGAGATGGTGTTTCAGTGTTAAGCCAGTTAAGTCTGGCTCCAGGAGGGGAAATTGTCAATTTGGATTGACAGAATTCTTATTATAATATAGGAAACGTACTATATTGTCATGGTCAGATCATTCATACCTTAGAGTGGACTTCCAGACCGCAAATCCCCCCCGCAGGGAGGCGGCTCCAGT
>JANHFP010008163.1:159248-178085 GCA_032468135.1 Calamaria suluensis | reverse complement strand
TAAAAAATTCCTTCATAAACCTTCTACACTCCTCTATATTTTCCTCATATCTAAATAAATTCTCATTCAACCTCCACAATCTTCTTTGTCCAATCACCTCCTCCATTTCCAGCCCAACTGGACTATGATCAGATAGAGTTGTGATTGTTAAACGAGGACTATCTATATTTATAGCTTGCCCCAGTCCTAATGAATAATTTGGCAAATGAAGTTTTAAAAAGAGGCTTAAGGGCCTACATAAACAATCGAAATAAATAATTAAAAATCAAGGACACCAAAGGTACCATTTGTTTAACCTAAAAGCCAACTGACTATGGAGCAGTGTTATTTTGGCCCAACAATGCAAATATTTTGAAAAATACAAATATTTATAAATATTTGTAGAGTAGGGACAAGCCATATTTCTAGGGAACAAAAAGGAGGGAAAGTGTGTACCATAAAATAGAGGCCACCACTGAGACGACATGTTGCCTGGACACATTCCCATGAATCTCTCAAAATAATAGAAAGTTAACATTTAGCATTTTAATTGTTAATTTGGGAGGAAAAAAGGATACTCAAAGCTGTAAAAGGAAAGAGAATAATTCGATATAACAGGCTTACTTGTCCCAGTTCAGAGTAATATAATAGCCCAGATTTTAGTAAAGATCCACCACAGCACAAGTGGTTGTTGGTTCTCCATCTCTACTCCAAGCTAACTAGGCTGTGTTCCAACCTGAAACTCAGAAGACAATTGATCTTCATTTCCTGAAGGGGTAGTACTGTAGGAAAATGCACTGTGGTTTGTTGTATCTCCTGCAACAGACATCATTTGTAGTAGATGATGCAGTTTTGATTGCACTGGGGTTTTCATCAGAGAATAAAACTGGTCTCATTCTGATTGGACTATCTATTCCTGCATGATAATCAGTATTCCCACCTTTATCACCCATTCTGGAAATGCATAGGAGGAATGGGGAAGGCTTGGTATATGTCCAAAAAGAAGACCTGGATTCTCTTTTCTGCCATTAGTGCTGGGAGCAATAAGCAGAGGGAGGGTTTTTTGTCTATCAGTAAAAATATGTACTGCAAGGTGATCCAACTGGTCAGTCCTAGAGGAGATCAACCCTGACTGTTCTTTAGAACACCAGGTCCTGAAGATGAAACTCAAATACTTTGGCCACCTAATGAGAAGGAAGAACTCACTGGAGAAGAGCCTGATGCTAGGAAAGATTGAGGGTCAAAGAAGAAGGGAACAACAGAGAACAAGGAGGCTGGCTGGAGTCACTGAAGCAGTAGGCATGAGCTTAGATGGACTCCAGAGGATGGTGGAGGACAGGAAGGTCTGGAGGAACTTTGTCCATGGGGCGCGATGGATCAGACACGACTTTGCAACTAACAACAACAACAATAATAATTAAAATAATATTAAGAAAATTGCAATTTGAAATTGTATGGTCTGATATAAGAAATATAATGCACATTTAGAAATATGAATATATTGCTAGATGCAATTTAGGGTGGGCATGTTTAAATGCATTTTGACTAGTAGACTTATGGATATAAAACAGTTTTGCATTGTTTGCTGCAATCTTCCAAATTCTTACTTTATCTAATTTTATCTTAAGCAGAGAGGATGGTGAACTTGAAGATGGTGAAATAGATGATGCTGGACTTGAAGAAGATACGGAAGAAAAAGGCACAAAAGTTGAAGATAAACCTAAAAATGAAAAATCTCATAGGAAATCACGGAAGAAGCGCAAAAAGGAAAAAGAGAAGAAAAAATCAAAAAGGAGAAGACGAGATAAACACAAGGTATGAAGTGCTGTTCAGCATGCTATGCAGTTTATTTCTAACTAATATTTATTTCCTATTTAAACAAAATGTAAAACTATACTAGAATACCTTTAATTAGCTCACTGAATATTAACTCCTTGAAAAGGTGAGGTTCCCTACAGACTGCAAAATAGCTTAGAAAAACAGTCCACTGAGCCATCATCACATGGTGCTTTTAACATTCTTACTCCCATGTGAACTGAAATGTGTACTGGCAAGGCTCATTAAGTGTTCCAATACTGCATAAGACTATATATGCACAACCTACCTTAATTGGTGATAAACTGATCCTTGTGCCAATTTGCCTTGTATAACCCTAAATTACACTCTTTTTTGTTCAGATATACTTGTAGTAATTTCAAACATACAGATGTGTGTGAAATCATATACATATACACAGTATCATTATACTACAACAATCATATAAATATAATGTTATTCCTTTTCAGCATAATTCACCTTCTAGTGATGATAGTTCTGACTATAGCATTGATTCTGATGCTGAACGTACAGAAAGATCTCATAAGAAAGCAGCTGGTTTCTATAGAGATTATGAGCCTTCATTTCTTCAGGTACAGCTTTCAAAATGAACTTCACTTCGTTTGTTTTTCCATGCTGTTTAAATAGTTGCTTGATCATTTTTCTCATAAGTCACCTTTTCCAAGGCTGTAATAATGTTGAACTATTGTTGAATGAATGGTTATAATTCAAGGACTACCGGTATAAAAGGCTATAAACGAATGTCACCTTTTTGGAGTGACTAAAATTTCCAAGCCTTTTGCAGGTGAGTAAAATCCCTGGTCAAAATGAAACCATTTTTATTTCTGCCCTTTTCCCAATTTGTATAAAAATCTTCATTTAATTTGTACAATTTGAAAGGAAATGGATATTATTTTGGATTTCTGATAATCTGATATCTCTACCAAATTATTTTTCATAATAACATTTTTCATACAGGTGAAACTCAGAAAATTAGAATATCATGCAAAAATTAATTTTTTTCAGTAATGCAACTTAAAAGGTGAAACTAATATATGAGATACATTACACAGCCATCTACCACAGACAAACTTTATGGGGGTGCTGACTTCATTTTCCAGCAGGACTGGCACCTGCCCACACTGGCAAAAGTACCAAAACCTGGTTCAATGACTGTGGGATTACTTTACTTGATTGGCCAGCAAACTCACATGACCTGAACCCCATAGATAATGTATGGGGCATTGCCAAAAGAAAGATGAGAGACATGAGACTGAACAATGCAGAAGAGCTGAAGGCCACTATTGAAGCATCCTGGTCTTCCATAACACCTTAGCAGTGCCACAGGCAGATAGCATCTATGCCATGCCGCACTGAGGCAGTAATAGCTGCAAAAGGGGCCCAAACCAAGTACTGAGTACATATGCATGCTTATACTTTTCAGAGGTCCGATATTATTCTATGTACAATCCTTGTTTTATTGATTTCATGTAATACTCTTAATTTTCTGAGATTGTGGATTTGGGCTTTTCTTGAGCTAAAAGCCATAATCATCAAAGTTACGACAAATCAAGGCTTGAACTATTTCGTTCTGCATATAATGAGTCTATCCCATATATTAGTTTCACCTTTTAAGTTGCATTACTGAATTAAATGAACTTTTGCATGATATTCTAATTTTTCAAGTTTCACCTGTAGTGAAGCTGCAGATACATATTGATTAAGTTTCTATGAAATGCCTGTTACACATGTATGATATTGACATTAATATGAGATAATAGACAAGCAAATCCAATAAATATCATTTCAAAGCTTCTTATGTTCCTCAATTTATAAGGTCTCACAGTGTGACTATTGTAATACACTGTACATGAGCTACCCTTGAAGAGCATTTGGAAGCTACAGCTGCTGCAGAGTGCGATGGCGTGGGTAATTCTTGGGACTGAAGAATTGCTCTGTGAACTGTGTTAGCTGCCGGTTTGCTTCCAGATGCAATTCAAGGTGTTGGTAATCACCTTTACAGTCCTTCAAGGTATGGGACCAGGGTACTTGAGGGACCATTTCATTCCACTGAAATTGGCCAGCCTCATCCAGGATGGCAGAGGAGGCATGCTGCAGGCCCTGTCATGCTACTTATTCCAGCAGGCAGGGTTCAGAAGAAGGACCTTTTCTGCCATTGCATTTGCCCTCTGGAACATATTGATACCCACCCACCCACTCCTGATCCTCCTGATCTACTGTAAGAGCCTAAAAACCTGGCTCTGCCACCTAGCTTGGGGTCCAATGGAGAAACTGTCAAAATGTATAGTAGAGAGGGTTGATCAATAACAGATCCCACCCTCCCATCCTGCCCACCTCCATCTTTAATTGGAACATAATGTTTGACTTGTTTTAATGTGTGTATGTACCTTTAATTATTATAAATTTCTCAGAGTTGCCCTGTGGTAAAATGGATGGCTAATAAGTTTTAAATTAAAATAAAATAAAATAAAATAAATTTAAATAAATAAAAGTAGTATAAGTGTTTCACTTTAACAAATTAATTTGAATCAAATAATTTCTGCTTAACATTTTCAGCAATCACATAAACTTAATATGATTGGAATTAATGTCAACATTTAAAAATAAATAAAAAGGGAATCCAGAATGGAAATTTTCCAGACAGTTTAATATAATACTGATCTTTTTCTTCTTTCTGGAATTCATCAAATTGGCTATTTTCCTGTATAAACAGAAATGGACATTGGAGAAACGAAAGATATGAAAGTAGAGTGCCTCTAGGATAAGAAGATACAGGTTTTGTATGTATATTTTTATCTCCCACCAGAATGAGTGAAAAGAGGATGTAAGGAAAAACTACTTATATCAGAGATGTTTGTATCCATGCAGGTTTAATTTTATTGCAACAAAAATGATGCAATCAAATGAATGTTCAAAAAAGTCAAGTAACTTTGACCTCAAACAAAATATTGATTCAAATTATTTAATCTGTGTTTCAGAGGAGCTCTTGACTACTTTTAAAACTTTCTTACCTACCTTAATTATTTACATATACAGTTAGATTTACTTGGAGAAAGAATCTGTGCTTTGCTTCAAAAAGTATTGTCTTCAATAACCCATGTTATATGAATCATATATAATGTGGGGAAATACATTGATTTTGAAAAAGACATCCAATCATCCAATTATTTCATGTTAGAATCTTTCAACACTACTATATACTCATAATTAAATGAGCAGACATCTTCAGTAACTGTCAATTTGTCTCGGGGTAATCACTAGTAACAGTTTCCTCCCATTTTTGAAAATTTGTAAAAATAATACGTTGATAGTATATTTTTTATACAGTAAATAAAACTTTAGAAGAGTAAATGCTATAATATATATGCTGGTACATCTCAGATAGAATCTTGATATATCTTGTTACATTTATACTAGAGATTTATTCTTAATCAGTATTCTCATATGCTTCTAATTATCTCTATGTTTTATCCAGCATGGGCATATTTCAGGAAAATATAACCCTTCACAGAAGACACAGCATAATAAAAAATCAAAAAGCAAAGATTATGATAATTACAGTGATGATTTTGGCTACAATGAAGATGAAAAAGAAGATTTTGCTGACCAGTTAAAGCAATATAGACAAGCTAAAGAAATTAATGAGTTAGAAGCTCCGATTTCAAAAGAACCGGGGAAAAAGCAAGGGATGAAAGGGATTCATAAAGGTAAGGCAGTAATCAAAGAACAATTAAATCTGAGTTTGTACCTATCTATTCAGAATGGAATACAGTGTCACATATATTATTACAGAACTTCACTATTAATCCATTAGTGGCAATAAAAACGGTCAATAATCATCTCACCATTAATCATACGACCATTATATTTCCAGTGAGTTTAATGACTTTTATCTTCCAGTCTAAACTGTTTTCCTATATCCAAAAACATTCATTCAGTTATAAATCATCAGAAATTTTAACATAAGGGAACATAGACAACATAGTTATATTATTCCAGTAGGACAATTACATATTAATAAAAAAGGAATTGTATGTGTGATGTTTTACTTGAAGTCCAGTTAATGTAACTTTTGTAAGTAAGCATGTTAATTTATGAATGGCTAGCATTATTCTTGCCACTGATACATATCCCTTGATGCCTTTCAATGAGATATATGCTTTTTGTTAGAACTCTGCTCAATTGAAGATGAAGTGAAAAGCAGAGTATTCTTTTATCTTTATTAAAGGAAAGGAAAACATAGTAGGAGCAGGTATTTTAATGCTGAAAAGTCCCTTTCCATACAGTTCTTGAATTCTGTCATATGTTTAGACATTCTATAGAAATATATTTGCCTTGTAAATTAAACATGGATCACGGATCTGAACAGTCTGAAACTTTGGGGATTAAATGAATTTATTTTGTAACTTCAGTCTTATGTATAATGGTTAAATAGTCCTGTGCAAAAAAGATTCCAAACTGCTCCTCCAAATACTAATAATACTCCGAATAATACTCCGAAGAAGCACATTAAAAGCACAATTAAGTTTTTCCTGCCTCAAAAACAGTTTGAATACTTACATTACTGTTTAACCAAATTTAAGTTGCCAGAACATTAAAATTGGGAATTGACAATTTTCAGAAAACACACTTGTTTCTTAGATGGTAGTTGATTACATTTAATTATATAGCTGGTAATCAAAATGGTTTCAAAGCTTAGTAATAACATTAATTTGCTTATTTAGAACATATTTATCCTGTAGGGTCCCACGTAGCTCACAATAAAAATACATACACAACAAATCACAAACCAGAATTACAAAAATAGCAATAAAAATATTTAAATATTAAATAAAGCAAGATTATACATGAGCGAGAGTGTATGTCCATTTGTTTACATCTTATATTTTTATAAGTTGAATAAAATTATTTAAAAATGAAGCCTAGATAAATTTATCAAAAAGATGTTCTTATTCCAGACATACAAATTGTGGAGTTTTGAGATGTACAAAGAATACTCTGAAAATTATTTCAACATGTAGGATTCATACAGAAGCAATCCATTAAATATTCTGCCCATAAATCTTAAAATTCTTTAAAGGTCAGTAATGCCAGAACTTTTGATTAAATTCAGAAACAAATTATAAGCCCATGCACCTATTTTAGCAAGAGAGTTTTATGCTGCATTTATGCAGGACTTGATAGTAAATGAACTGCAGTCTCCTAGCTCATTTCAGAATATTGTCAAAAGCAGCTTTATATGAAGCACATTGTAATAGGCCAGAAGTAATGTAATAAAAATATGCATTATATTGGAAATAAGCTTAGCATGGCCACATAACAGGAGATCTATCTATATAATTGATATAGCCATCCACTTCATGGATAGGTCTCATACAGTTGAAACAAAACAATTAAAAACACAGCTTTAAAAACTTTTAAAATAAAAAATATATATTCACTGCAGAGTGAATGGGAGAGTGTATTCAAGGTCCACATAGTTATAATACACCCTGTATTTACATTGGATCCCCAAGCCTGGTGACAAAACCATGATTTAAGAGATCTCAGGAAAGCCAGTAGGGTCTAGGCCAGGGGTGTCAACTCGTGTCATGTGCTGGCCCCGCCCCCGCCCAGTTTAGCAAAAAGAAAAGTCCCGATTTGTCACGTGACACTGCCGTGACGATGCAACTTTGACATTCCTGGTCTAGGCAGTTTCATCAAAGGGAAGCTGCTATAGCAAAGATGACTCAATTTTCAAGTCCCTGTCAGATGGAACTCCTTAGCAGATGTGATCTGTAATTTGCCCTTCCTGCCAGACTTGACTGGATAGGCAGATGTAACCAGGAGAGATTGTCTCACAAATAATCCAGCCCCATGCCACATAGGACCTCAAAGAGAAAATTTTGAGTTGAACTTAGAAGCAAACTGGCAATCACAGAGTAGAGATGTAAGATATGCAAGTTCTAGCAGCACACATTTGATCTCACTACAGTATTTTGCAAAAACTGAAGCTTGCGGAAACTTCTCAACAGTTGGAGAACATTTCAGTAATTCAGGAGGAGACCAGGGCATGAGTAATTGAGAGTAGAACCTCCCAATTCAGGAATAGGCATAATTGGTGCACAACACAAAGTTGTGCAAAGGCTCTCCTAGCCACAGCTGCTACCAAGCAGGAGTCATGAGTCCAGAAGAACCCCCAGATTGTACACAAGGTCTGTTTGGGGCTAAGTAATCCCATCCAACACCAAAGATGGTACTTTCTCAGGCTCAGGAGACTTCGAAGCCTCCAGGCAATGAGACAGGTAAATTGCAAGACGTCAGGGATGAAGACGTATAACTAGATATCATCAGCATATTGTATTGATGATACCTCATCCCATGGCAATGGATATTCTTACCCAGTAGTTTCATCTAGCACTAAACTGGAGTGGAGAGATTACTGAATCTATGGAATCCTACATAGAAGGGGTCAAGGGTTGGACCTCTTACTCCCAAATAACAGCTAGGGAGGATGAAAGAGATCCAGCACAATACAGTGCTATTCACTTCCACCCTATGGAGCTGATCCTGAAGGATACCATAGTCAGTAGTATCAGAGGCCATCAAGACGTCAAGTAGAGAGAGATATGAACTGTTCCCATCCCACTCCTACTAGCGGTCACCCAAAAGCATGACCAATGTTGTTTCAATCCCCTGCCTAGACCTGAATCCTCACTGAAAAGAGTCCAGATAATAAATAGTCTTATTATTATGCATCCAGATCTGGGGACATAATATTTAAGTATGGAATAACCTAAAATACTTTTATTATATACAAATTATATCCAATATTTTGCAAATAGGATTTAAACTTGCCATAAATTACCAAAATTAATTAAACTGTTTTATAAACTAAATTTTGACAATTTTCTTGGTGGCTGTCCGGTCCACACATATGGCTTTGCAAAACAATACTTTTGCATAGCTGCCTTGACTTCAGTCACTCAAATGAAATGATGCTTCAGTATGGAAAAGTGAGGTTCTCAGTCTTGATGCCTCCAATTTAAATTTTGAGGCTGACCAATTTGCTTCAACAGAAATGTTTAGGAAGCTAGTTAAATAACTGCCTCAAATAGCCTGACAGTTCCATTGGGATGATTTTTGCAAGGCTAATGGGCCTTGAGACCCCAGAATCAAATGGAACCCATCAACTGGTGTATTTGATGGGTGGATTGATTGTTGGTGCTAGGAGGGAGGGTATTGTTTTTTATTGGTTTTATATTGAGTTTTATCTTTTTAGGCAACCCAAAGTCACTGAGACTGAATTGGGCAGCCATATATATATTCTTAAATAAATGATTAGAACCAGGGTGATATTTCATTTTGGGAAGCTATGTTGAAGGAGTATTGCACTGAATGCTTTATCAAAATAAAACCCCAGTACAATGCAAAACTTGTGTGTTATACAATTTTTTTAAGTATATCAAATTCAGAAACAACAAGTAACAATTTGTTATTTTATAATCTTAGAACATTTTTAAAAATCCTTCACAGAATAACCTAAAAACTGATGCATGTGCTGGTAGCCTCCAGGTCTAATGCACTATATGTGAGGCTCCCTTTTGTCTACTCTAGACATTTTACAGGTAGTCCTCCATTTACAACTGTTGACTTAGTGACCGTTCAAAGTTACAATGGCACTGAAAAAGTTGATGACAATTTTTCACACTTATGACCATTGCAGCATCCCCATGGTTACATGATTTACATTTGGATGCTTGACAAATGACTCACGTTTATGACAGTTGCAATGTCCCAGGGTCATGTGATCCCCTTGTACAACCTGACAAGCAAAGTCAACCAGGAAACCAGATTCACTTAACCATGTTACTAATTCAAGAACATGCAGTGATTCACTGCAAGAAAAGTCATAAAATGGGGCAAAACTCACTTAACAAATTTCTCACTAAGCAACATAAATTTTCGGCTTCATTATGGTCGTAAATTGGGGACTATCTGGTACAGAAATTAGAAGTCAGGTTAGTCTCAAAAAGTTCCCGGGCAAAAAAGAAAACCCTCCGTGGATTGGGCCAAGGCTATTTCAGAGAAAAACTTTTTCTAGAGGAAACTCCACAGCTAGTAATTCCATCTGAAAATACTTGTCTACTGTTGCTGAAATCTATCTGCTGGCATTTAGGGTCAAGCCTTTTATGTTGCTCTATTTCTTTGAAATGCAGTCTCTTACAGAATTGAAGGATACAACTTATCCTTATTAATTTTCAAAAAGTCCTTAAGTCATCTTCTTGAACAGACAGTTAAATTAATGGTCAACTTTAACAGTGGATATTATTTGTGTCCTATTTTATTATTTTTTTAATTACTTAAAATTTGCTTTACTGTAAACCTCCAAGACACTTTAAAAGTTGGCACTATTAAGTTTAATGAATGATCAGTAAATAGAAAAATATAAGTGGTATGTATTATAGCAGTGTTGGTGAACCTTTCTGGCATGCGCATACGCACTACACAGCTGGTCTTCACACGTGCATGCCGCCAGAAACCTGAAATCCAGGTAGCTGGTGCACATGTGCATGCCGAAAACCAGAAGATTATCTCACAGCACTCCTGTGCAAGCAAAGACCAGTTGGCCAGTACACTGGATTCTTGAAGAGCAACGGATGACAGCTCACATGCCCAGAGAGATGGATCTGTATGCCACTTCCACCAGGCGTGCCATAGGTTTGCCATCACAGTATTATATTTTTCTTCTGCACCATAATAAATAATAAATCATTATATTCATCCAGAAATTTGTAATCTTTTAGGTGCTACACAAACAAGCAATAGTTATGGTATTGGCCGAGGGCGCAGCATACAAAAGAAACTGAAACGGAAAGATCGTGGAAGAGGAAGAGGGGTAAATAAAGGATCTGAGGAAGTAAGTTAAATGGAAATTGTTTATAGCATTAAAAATAGTGGTTTTATTAAGCTTAATTCAAAACTGCATTGTAAAATGCTGTGTATTGTACAATGCTTTTTTTCTTTCAATGGTCTTAGAACGAAGATGACTGCATTATGTAAGTAAAAGTATCATGACAAAGATAAATGTTAATAGAGATCGCTGCATTTGCAAAATCAGACTAATGCAGATATAATCCCGGTGAGTTTAATAGCAGGAAAATTTGGTTGGAGAGCAGCCAGTGGTAGAATTGTTACTTTTATATCCCTGCTAGTTAAGACAAAACAATAAAAATAGTTTTACTGGGTTTTGATTTTCAAGATAGCTTTTTATTACTTGCTTCTTCATAAAGATGGAATCCTTCTATACAGCTGTACCCAACATTGGTATCTTTTATAAGACATATTGTTCACATATATGTATGCATATATGTATGCATGGAAATTGGAACATCTTACCCGAGATGAGATTGGCCCCCAACTTTCTGACCTTTCCATAAGGGCCTGAAGACCTGGCTCCACCAGATGGCTTTAGGGCTCCAAAAGGGGAGCATCACACTGGAGGTGGTTGATGAATAAAAAAGCAATCCTATCGCCTCTCTGCACATCTTGTTCTCTCCCTCCCCATCTTTTATCAATAGTTCTATTTTTCATTGTAATTTTCATTTTTATTGTTTTAGAAATATTTATCTTTTATGACTTCAATGTTTTTAATTTTCTAAACTGCCCTGAGTTGTCTGAAATGAAATGGGTTACAAATAAATTTAATAAATAAATAAATGATTAGGTTAACCATGAAATAGGTATTTTATCTTGTCTTTGATTATTTTGTGTTTGAGTGACTTTTGAGGAATAATCACATTAAAATGGAGCCTTTGTTTAACAGGAAATGAAGCCAGTAAAGAAATGGCCAACTATGAGTCAGGCATTCATAAACCAGCATACGGTGGAACACAAGGGAAAACAAATCTGTAAATATTTCTTAGAAGCCCGATGTATTAAGGTGAATATATAATTGTACTTTTGTATTTGAAAAAAGTAAGCAATTTATAGATTTTATTTTTGTTTGTTCAAAGTTTAAAGTTTAATTATTTATTAATCATTTTACCTTGCCAAATCCAGTCATTCTTATGGTAAATCAAAACCCAATGACCATAAAAATTATATCCAGCATTTATTAGATTTGAGGGAACTTTTTATGTATTCAGCATAAGTGATACCAGAGAAAAATATTTCTTAGAGTAATACAAAGATCGATGCATGTGCTTTGTTTCTAAACACTTATTCACACTTATTTCTAAAATCTTACATGAACGTTCATATTTAGTATTTAATATATAAATTCTACTAGCCAGCTCTTAGGTACTGTTGGTATCATTGAATATAGCTGCTTTAGCAGTTCCATCAATATGTGAATACAGAGACTGTTCATAGAATGTAATCTGTTTTCTAATTTTATAACCTTTATCTATTTGCAATTCATTTTATCTTTTTAATGTAACATTAATTTTCAATTTTCTTTGAATGGTGGAATAAAATAAAACAGTATGAAATGTAAAAGGTCACTCTTGAAACTTATAATCTCTCTTATGTTACAGGGAGACCAGTGTAAATTTGATCATGATGCAGAAATAGAAAAGAAAAAAGAAATCTGTAAATTTTATATTCAGGGTTATTGTTCCAAAGGAGAAAACTGCATTTACATGCATAATATCCTTTGACAAAAAAGTTTCAGTCATAATCAAAGCTGAAGTGATCATAGCACTTTAAATGTTCCATTTTTAATATAGATGTTCCTAAGGACTAGAGGCTTTAAATGTTAGTAAGTAACAGTTTTAGGAATGTATTCTATTTTTTCTCTTTTGAAAGAATAATTTATAACAATTTTTGGAAAGATAAACCAGATTCAAGATACAACAAAGTAGAGAAATGATTAATAATGAAACATAAAAGCATTATAGAAAAACTTGTTACTGATACAATCCCTCTTTCTCTTTTATTTATTTCTTTAACCACTGCTTAAATTTGCATAAACTTTGTTATGAACACAATACTCTTCAATGTACAGTTTATTGTAACATATGGTTAAGAATAAATTCCTGAGGAATCATGAGAATTGTGGCTGCTTCCAAAGAGGTTTGGGCAGTCATTAGGCAAAGCACCCATGTGATTCCTTCATTGAATCACAAACCCTACTTTCCTTATTGCAGTTGTTGGCAGGGAAGGAAGCCCTGGAAAGGCCTAGGCCTATTCTGCAACATCTCAACTGACCCATAGCCTGCTCCATGTTTCCACGGGTGTCCCCCATCCAGTCCATGCACTCGATGCTCTGCTTTCTGTCACTGGATCCAACACAGTTGGGCATCATCTCCCCCCTTCTTCATACCAGTTCACTTACCTTTTCCATAAACCTATCAGAAGCAGAAGTGGCTGAGCTACCATATGACCCTCCTATACAGAGGTTGCATAGTAGTGTTCTGGAAGCAGTTGCCATTTTGGAAGCTGCCATAATTCTCATGATTCCTTAGGAATTCATTTCAAGCATATGTTACCTCCTTTTAAGGAGGTAATGCCAAAATTATGGGAATTTCACTATCCAATTTAAGTTTCCTTAATATTTGATCACATGAATTTCCTTGCAAGTTCTATCATACAGGAGCAAAATGCTACCACGGTGACAAATGTAAGTTTTCTCATGATCCTCTAACTAAAGAGACAAAAGAACTGCTTGATAAGGTAAGTAATGCTATCAAAACCAAACTTTGATCTAAATCATTTTTTTAATAAGAAATGCTTCCAGTTTTTCAAAAAAGCTAGATAACTTGATTGAGAATCAGTTCCATGTGAAATGCACCTGAACAAATGAAAAACATAAGTTTTTTTGTTCTTCCTGTAAACTGTCCTACAAAGCAACAAATCAATTTATATATTTTAGTGAAACATTTTTGGCCTAATATTTTATTAATATATTTAAGGGGACTACAACTACTCAGGAAATCTAATCTGTTTCAAGGTGTTTCTCTGTTTTTCTATTACACATCAGATATCTAATGAAGGAGAATAATGATGACTTTCTAAAAAAAAGATAATATCCTTTAGTTACATTTTTTGTCTTTTGTAACATGTACGCATAAGCATATTAAAGCAATCTACAGTGTTGTATGTGAGTTCATGTATGCATATAAAGTGAAGGATTTGTACCAAACAGATGTGTAAACCTCACACAAAGCAGACTTGCTTCTAGTTCTTTGCTGGTGCCTATTGATTGAAGAACAAAACATTC
Organism: Calamaria suluensis; assembly: GCA_032468135.1. Taxonomy (NCBI): domain Eukaryota; kingdom Metazoa; phylum Chordata; class Lepidosauria; order Squamata; family Calamariidae; genus Calamaria; species Calamaria suluensis. Next base: position 164,068 of record JANHFP010008163.1, on the reverse strand, counting down.
ATATTCAGTTGAACTTGGCATGAGAAGGGGTAGTGTGCATTCAGCAAGTTTTTCTTTACTTCCAGATTTTTTTTGGGGGGGGGGGATTTTGAATTTGTGATGTATGAATCCACACTTTCCATGTAAAGAAGAATAAGTGTAATTGTTGAGTTCTTCATATGTTTGAGCTTTCAGTCCCCTAATCATCTTTGTTGCTCTTCTCTGCACTCTTTCTAGACTTTCACCATTTTTTTATATTATGCTGACCAAAACTGGATACAATATTCCAAGTGTGGTCTTACCAAGACATTATAAAGTGGTATTGGATAAAGTATTGGAGCATTCTCTTAATTCTAAGAATTTGAATGGTGGTCTGTAAAATCATGTTTGAGAAAGGAATGGAAAGTTTTCATAAAGTCATGCACTCATTTCTTTCCCATTGCCCAATAATTTTCACAATAAAAGGCACAGGGCAGACAGTAGCTAAAAAATAACTGTTTATTAAAAATATTTCACATAGAAATTATCTTTAAAAGCCACTACTCAGCTTCTGCTATGTCATACCATACTTTAGGAAGATCATGGAGCAGGAGAAACTGGGCAGCTTGGAAAATGATTTTTTAAGTATTTTGTTTAATGCTGGTTTTGTCCTTTAAAAAAAAGTTCCTACCATCCTGCGTTGCTCAGCTGATTCTCATAACTTTTTCTTACATTTTTTTACTACTGGTTTGGTGAACCAGTAGCATTTTTCACTACCGAACTGGAAGAACTGGCCTGAACCAATAGCATTTCACCCGTTTTGAAGTATTCTAATTTAATCTGAACTATATAGAGCAGGTATCAAAGATTTCAATAAGTGCTTTTGCCATTAATTTCTAGAATAGCTACCAATAGCCCAAATATTGTGATTATATTCTAATGTGGTTTTAGGTACTGAATACTGAAGATGAGCCTCAGAATGATGATGAAAAAGAAGTGGAAGAACTTAGAAAACGTGGCATAGTTCCTCTTCCTAAGCCACCTCCAGGGGTTGGACTTTTGCCCACCCCACCAGAGCCATATTCATTTATGGAGGAAGATGAGGAAAACTTTCAGGATCCCTCTGGTGAATTCAAGAAGATTCCATCTCTCTTTGAAATAGTTGTGAAACCCACTGTGGATTTAGCACATAAAATTGGTAAAACGTAAGTCTAGGAATTAAAACTATGCATGAAATTTTAATGAGGAACTCAGTTTTAGAAAATTGATGATTTTAAACAAGTCTTACAGTAAATGAATTCAAAATACATTACAGCATCCTGTTAGGGCAGCAATTTCCCCTCTCACATTTTGGTGTAGCTGTACATGTATATGAATTGTAGAATCTACTAAACTGGCATCAAAGAAAACAGATTGAGTAGTAGTATTCTCTTTAAAAACACAATTTGGGAAGATTGTATACATTGCCATTTGTAGATTTTTTTAAATAGTACTGCTTGTCAACTGTTCTGAATCTAATATTTGTACACAAATATACCTGACCTGGCTTTTTGTTTTACAGTCCACCAGCATTCTATAATAGTACATCACCCCCTGGACCAGAGTTTGAAGGAAATGATCCACACATGTATAACACAGAATCAAGCCCAGGACATAATGGACCAACAGGGCACCCAGGTTCTCCTGGTCATCCCTGTATTGGTCCAGTGGTGCCACATAGTCCACCTTTGCAGCCAGTTCCTGCAGGATACTTAGGAGCACAAGGTCAAGGCAGTGGACCTATGCATGGAAATCAGGGTGGCCCACCTTTAACACCACCTGGTGTGTCATACAACTGTGCAGTTGCTCAAGAACATATGGCAAATATGCCCAGAGACAATCACTGCCCACCTGGTCCTCCATATCAGCACATTCCTAGTGAACGGCAGCCAAATCCTGCATATGAGACTCTTCAGAATCCAGCTAATTTCTATGACAACTACTATTCACATCAGGCTGTGCATAATTTCCAAACAACCAATAATGCTAATGGTAAATTTTAATCTATAAAATTGTTTCATTTTAGTTCATCACTCTGAACTGAACAGTCTTATCTGTTGATAGTCAACCAGGTTTTCTGCAAGCATTCAGTATCCAAAGTCAGGAGTTAAGTGTGATGATCCACATATTTGTCTACTTACAAGTTTTTCGGCAATCGGGAATCCCATCTTGTTAAAGTTTAGTTGTAAATAAATGTATTCTAAACACACTTCCTAAATCTCTTGAAATTATAGGAACTATAATCTATGAATAAATAAATGTAAAGGTTAGCAGTTTGGGATGAATGTTTGCAGACAGCTTGTCTTAATCCTTAAAGATATATATGTAAGTGTTTTCAGCATGCATATAACTATTAAAATGTATGAAAGGAAAAGTGTTGCAATCTATATATTCTGCATTGGAACAGTTTCACGTCTTTCTAGAATATTTGTAAGTAGGATCTGGAACACCTTGGATAAGTGCATTGCATGTATTATACACTCACTTGCAACGGAGGGGTGTGTGACTGTGTATTTAAATCATTCTTGACTCCTGGCAACTACTTGGATAAAACCATGCAGTTTTCTTGGTAACATTTTAGGAAGTAGCTTGCCATTGTCTTCTTCCTAGGACTAAGAAAATTATTAACCTAAAGCTGGCTTAATGTGTAAGGCAAGATATAGAATTGTCTTCTGTTGTCCTAAACCACAGGGTTTCAAACTCGATTGTGTCACATGATGTAGTGTGACTTGTTTGCCTTTGTGGAGCTGGGATGGGCTTGGCCTGCGCATGATGAATCCAGCCCATGGGCCACCAGTTTGACACCCAGACCTAAACCATTACATCAAGCTAGATCTCATATCATATTATGTATACATTTATATTTCCTAAAGGAGTATATTGCAACTATTTATTTCTGTTCAGGAGCCTATCATTTCTGCCTCAGTAAGGGAAATTTAGTCATTAGCTTTTCTCATGCAGAACACTTGCCTGCTTCCACAGCCCTTTGGAAAGGGATCTGTGCCTGCTTGGGTGCTACTACCTTGAACTGAAAGGCTGATAAAAAGTGAAGTAATGATGGCTTAGGAATCATTCCTTAAAGATATCCTTGAAAACACTGGGACTTTTCTGTATAAGAGCCAATTTTTAAAAAAGTTCTGTTTGGTTTAGAATACTCTAGATGTTTTTCCTGCAGTTATCAAGTAGCCCCAAATATCCTCTATTTTGGAGGAACTATCACACAACCATATTTGATTTTATAGTCAGCTTATTAAATGATACTAAATAACTTCTAAAGTTTCATAATAAACACTAATTATTTGTAATACTTAATACAGATGCTACATGGCAAGGAGACTTTACAGAACACCAGTCTTACATAAATTCTTCAGATTCACATAACAGTGGAAATGAGTATGAATCAGATTGTGCCACTACAGCAGGACACAATTCAGCTATGAATGTACCTGATTTTCTTCCTGCAATGCAGAAAGCCCTTTTTGTAAGGCTCAGTCAAAAACATCAAGATGATGGAGAACAGATGAGCAATCAGTGTCAAAGGTCACTGAGTAGAGAAGAAGGTATTTTCAGATTGTGCATTTGTCAAATACAATACTATATTGTATCTTGTTTCTTTTTCAGATGTCAGAATACTTTACTGTATTCTTCCCTCTTATGTTTACTATATTCATTATATTTTTATTAAGTTCACCATTTATTTCATAATCAACTCCCAATTAGTCCAAGAAGAGAGGATTCTGTGGCTGAATCTCTCACGAAAAACATGCATGTGTCTGCTATAGAACAGTCATACAGATCTGATTGAGTCCCCCTTACATGTTTGCATAACATTGAGCTGTATTTTTCTTTTTTCATAAATTTTATTTTCATTATAAGATAAAAAATACAGAAAAAACAAGTTAATATTTAAAAAGTGCAGAGAGGAAAAAGTAAATTCCAACTTTTTTCATTGCAGTAAAATATACATTACACACACACATACACATACATATTTTACCCTTTTGCTTTACTTTTCATAACATTTCAAACCATTTTATAACAAAATCATTCTAATGATTTAAAATTTCATTTATTTCAGTTTCAAGCAAAAAGTTCAGAAACAGTTTTAAAATACAAACAAAAATAGATAAATTCTCTTTTTAATTAAAACAGTCAGTTTCCCCACCTCTGATAACTCCATTACCTTTACTGTGTATTGTTGACATGAGTGTATCTTTTTATGAGCCCTTTTGCTAATGGCTAATAAAATTTGATACATTCAGAATAAAACTATGCAACACCACCCACAAATAAATTGTCTGAGGTTTTACAGGATGTTGGTGATCTTAAGACCCTAGTGATACTCTTTTGTTGTTAGTTGCGAAGTTGTGTCTGACCCATCACGACCCCATAGACAACATTTCTCCAGGCCTTCCTGTCCTCCACCATTCTCTGGAATCTACCTAAGCTCATGCCAACTGCTTCAGTGACTCCATCCAGCCATCTCATTCTCTGTCGTCCCCTTCTTTTTCCCTCATTCTTTCCCAGCATTACGTTCTTTTCCAGTTAGTTCATCCTTCTCATTAGGTGCCCAAAGTATTTGACTTTCATCTTCAGGATCTTGCCTTCCAAAGAGCAGTCAGGGTTGATCTCTTCTATGACTGACCAGTTGGATCGCCTTGCAGTCCAAGGGATTTGCAGGAGTCTTCTCCAGTTCAAAGGCCTCAATTCTTTGGCGCTCAGCCTTTCTTATGGTCCAACTTTCATAGCCATACATTGCAACTGGAAAAACCACAGCCTTGACTATGCACACTTTTGTTGGCAGGGTGATGTCTCTGCTTTTT
>JANHFP010008163.1:133719-148423 GCA_032468135.1 Calamaria suluensis | reverse complement strand
GGAAGCGTTCAGGTGCTTTTCGCTGTGGGGGACCTAAGCGGGCAGAGGGCGGGGCGAGGCTCCTGTTGAATTTCGGAAGAGAGGAGGGAGGGAGGGAAGGGGGGTGTTTTATTTGAACAGGCGTTCCTTCCGGACGTCATTTGGGTAATTGTGGCAGGCAGGAGGGTCGGGAGGCTTCGGAACCGTAATTGGGGGCCTTGACAGTTTGCTAGAATAAGGACTGGAACTGGAAGCTCCATTTTTGAAGGTGCTCCCCCCCCCCCAAAAAAAGGAAAATAGATAAAGAGGAATGGGGAGGAAACATCACCCTGTTTTTCAACAAGTGGTTTTTGTTTTTCTCTGCCAAGGAAAACTATTTCCAGCAGTGTTCCTTTCAACCTGGCCTCCATTCAGAAAGATCACCACTCTAAAAATCACCACTTTCTCATTTACCTGTTATGCTGATGCGCCATCAAGCTATATATCTCTTTTTTTTTCCGGGTTCAGGGTGGTGTTCACTTTTATTTTTGAATCATTCTCTATTAAATTTACATATAATCAGAAAAAAAAAACAAATTGACAAGAAAAAATGGAAATTACATAGATAGAAATCTAGAACATTGAAAACAGAGTTAAAGAAATTGCAATGTTTGGATTATTGTACAGTAACAGAGCCTTAGCAAGTATGATTCAGTTTAAACTAAGAAGATGGAATAGAGGGCAACTATGTGGTATAATTTTAGGAAAGAAGGATAATACATTGCTTGGTAACTGCCAGAAAGATTGGATATTTAGTTAAACATCTTCTCTTTTTTGTACAGCTTCTCACCTTTTTTTCTTTTCAACTTTTTCTTAACTTTCCGTTATATATGTTCTTGCTGTATTAATTAAAGAAGTTATTATCCAATCATTTAACTTTTATTTATGTAAAAAAATCTTCAAAAATATAGCAAATTTAGGAAATTGGAGAACGGGAGGAACTATGAATGTGGTATGAACCCTTTCTGCAAAATTATACTCCAGAAATGACATCCACTTGAATCAAATTCCATAAGATTTATTTTTAAAAGTACAAAATACTTTTAAAGTACAAAGTACTTTTAAACACATACTCCCATAACTCAGTTTTATCATTCTTCTGTCTAAGGAAGTATTTGTGCTTTCCAATACGAAGTGTAGAGCAGTCTAGCAGTTGTTACCATGTACAAAGCCAGATTAGTATATTTTCCAAAAATATAAAGTATAGTAATATTTAGTAAATAAATAGCAGGTAACCACCCAGAGTCATAAGGTGGGTGATATGGAAATTCCATGTAGTGTGCATTGCATTGAGAAAACAATGCATGCTTTGAGACATCTTATACATAGGTCCTCTGACCCACTTCTACCACCTGCCCTTCAAACAGGAGTAATGAGCCAAGGAGGATTACCTACTGGGTCTATTTGAGGATGACCCATTCAGAACCAAAGCCAAAAAAAGCCCCTCTAGATCCAAGAGACCTCAAAGTCCACAGCCATTTGGCCTTACTAGGGTTGAGTCTTAGTCTGCTCCTCCCCCTCTACACCCTCCCCAACTCTAAACACTGACTCAGAACTTGACAGCATCACTTAGGTATACAACTGGATATCATCAGTATATTGATGCCTAACTTCACACCCAACGGATGACCCCACTCAATAGTCTCAAGTGGATTTTAAATGACAACAGGGAGTAAATAGAATGTAGAGGTATTTCATAAAGTAAGAGGGCTAGATTTCTCCTCCCCCATCAACATTGACTGGGACTAATCCTAGATGAAGGAAGGGAACCACCAGAACCAGCAGCAGTTCTCTCTCAATCTCACGAGCTTATCCAGAAACACCATGATGAATGATATATAGAAGGTTGCTAAGAAATCAAATTCCAGGATGGTTATACTACTTCCATCCTGGTCCCATGCATGACCAATGCATCTCAACACAAGTAGATCTTGCTTAATGATAGCCCTGCATAGTGACTTTTCAAAATTACAGTGGCCCTGAAAAAGTAACTTTCTGGCTGATTCACATACATACACAATGTCCCAATGGTCACATGATCACCCTTTAGACCAGTGTTCTGGCTGGGGAATTCTGGGAGCTGAAGTCCAGACCTCTTGAAGTTGGCACAGTTGAGAAGCATTGCTTTAGACCCTTCACAGCCTTTTTCTGATAAGCAGAGACAATGGAAATCTGGCTGTAAAAATCACAAGTGGTGATATTATGTTTTATTGTATAATGACATTGGTGATTTTTCCCATCATGATCACTATGTTTTGCTTAACAACCATATCACTTAACCATGAAGTTGCCAGCCAAGCAGTGTTTTTCAAGCATGGCAACTTCAAGAGATCTGGACTACAACTCCCAGAAATGTGGTTGTTAAACAAGGACTACCTGTACTGTGCCCAGCCCTGAAATCTTATTGCATGATAGACTTCTTCCTTTAAAGATGAACTATGATCACCTTCTCTACAGCTTTCCACAAGAAGGACAAATTGTTAAACAGGCTGGAAATTATCTACCCTGTTTCCCTGAAAATAAAACATCCCCTGATAATAAGCCCAATTGAGCTTTTGAGTGCATTACCCTAAAATAAGCCTCCAAAAAAAATAAGCCCTCCCTGAAAATATTTAAATGCAGAGCTGGAAATCAGGTAAGATGGCAAGAGGAGCCCCATCTTACTCCATGTGGAATAATAAGACCTCTCCAAAAATAAGGCCAAGCACTTATTTCAAAGTTCAAAAAAATATAAGGCAGGCTCTTATTTTCGAGAAAACACGGTAATACGGTTAAGTCCAGTGATAGCTTCTTGGAGGCCACTGCCTCCCTAAGTGCAGGAGGAGTCACCCCCTTATTCAAAGGTGAATTCACATTATCTGGGCCCATGTTATTTAGAACTAAGTGACAGTCATGGCATTGAGTACTCTATCAACTTTCTTACAATTATCAACTTTCTTACAACCAACAAACTCCAACTATTCCTAGATAACATGCCAGACTGTACCTCAGTTATTTCAACAGGATCTGCACAGTTGCAGTCCAGCTCAAAGTGAACGTGAAAGATTTTATCTAACAGATGCCTTGAAAAATTCTCACGGTAGCTAAAGTGATATATGGGAACGACCTTAGGAGACTACAGGAAGAGCTGCACAGTAAAGGACTGACAAGTAGCAGCTGAGTCCACAAAAGCAATAGCGACATGGCAGATATCTCGGACTTGCAAGTTTGATGTCAGCCATGCAAGGCAGTCCAGGGAAGAAGCATGCCCAGAAGTAGTAGCCCTAACTTTATCCTAAGGTTGCATTAAAAGAATCTTGCAAGTCTGAAAGTACCTCTTTCCCACTTACCATTACAATCCTTCAAAAAAATTTTTGACCCTCATGAGTTAGCAATAGCACTTGCACCAGGGCTGTCAAACTTGCAGCCATGTCCACATTTAGTGAAGGGGGGGGAGTTCCAATACATCACATCAGGGGTAAAATGTTCCCAGTTCAGCCGATTCATTAGGATGACGGTGGGTGGTTTGGAGAACAGGTAGCAAAAATCCCTAGCCCTGCCCTCTCTGCACGATCTTCAGACACTTTACATTTTAAAAGCATATTTTCTAACTACGTATTTGCTGGAATAGGTAGTAAAAATGCTTTTAAATTTACTTTTGGTAGCACAATACTGGAAGAAAGAAGATGTACCGACGGTTGAAGAATGGACTTTGAAAGTTACGAACTTGGCTGAGATGGCAAAGATTTCAGCTTATTTGAAGGACAATTCAAATGAAAAATACAGACTGGAATGGTCAAAATGGATTGTTTATACTCAAGTCAAATATAAGACTAATAAGTTGCAAATAGTGTATGAATGAGAAAGAAATTTGGATTTAGTAGGATATGGTTATTGGAATTCGTATATGTAATGATTTTTAAGTGTGATATATTTGTGTTTATTTGGAAGTCGGGGGGGAGGGAGGAGGGATGATAACTAAGTATTTGTGTTTGAGAATTGAAAATGCAACAATTTTATATGTTAAAAAATACCAATAAAAAATTGTTATAAAAAATATAGGCTTTTTCATGAAAAATATGTTGTTTATGTCAATATCTAATGAGTTTAATATAGTTATGTTTACATGAGTCAAAAAGTAGATTTTATACAAATGCATCAATTCTAATTTTAATATCGATAAAGGTAAAGGTTCTCCTTGCACATAAGTGCTAGTCGTTTCCGACTCTAGGGGGCGGTGCTCATCTCCGTTTCAAAGCCGAAGAGCTAGCTATCCGAAAACGTCTTCATGGTCATGTGGCCAGCATGACTAAACACCAAAGGCACACGGAATGCTGTTACCTTCCCACAAAAGGTGGTACCTATTTTTCTACTTACATTTTTTATGTGTTTTCAAACTGCTAGGTTGGCAGAAGCTGGGACAAGTAACGGGAGCTCACCCCGTTATACAGCACTAGGGATTCAAACTGCTGAACCACTGACCTTTCGATCAGCAAGCTCAGTGTCTTAGCTGCTGTCCTTTAATTTAATTTAATTTAACCACATCCCTTAATTTTAATATAGTAAACATCAATACATATAATCCATAAAACAAATGCTCTTTTGGGATCCTTTGTCATTTTTAAAAGTGGGAGGGGTCTTGAAGGATCAAAAAAATTAGGAAACCCTGGGATAAATAAAGCTCAATTGGAAAAGTACCGGTAATACACAAAATGATTTTGGCAGACCATAGGATAGTGCTGGTACATCATATTTAGTGATCATGGGAAAGAAACAGCCCACGAGAAATTAATGAAGTGTAAGTAAATATTGAACTCAATCTGACATTGCACAGAATACCTTATTTGAACAGAAAAACAGGAATATGAGATAATGACGTTTTTAACTGAACAATGAATGTTCAGTTGGCAAGAGGAGATACTCTAGGAGAATTAAAAATATATTTTTGTTCTGATACAAAAATAAAATAATTATCCCCAACACACTCTTTCATGCAAAACTGATAAAGAGGAAATACCAATATTGGCCCTTTCCTTTTTAGAAACTGGGCCATGTTTGACACTTGAATTCCCATTTCCTCAATTATTTGTGAAATAAGACAGCCATGGTTCTCCGAGTCTCCCAGTGAGGAGGTTGTACTGAATCTCAAACTGCATTCAGATTGACTAGGCTGGAAATCACTTGGAAGATCTTCCCAATACTGTAGAGACAACAAAACAGTTTACTCTCAAGCTCCAGGATGTTCATATTCTTACCAAAAGGTTTATGCTAGGATGTAACCTACCACCATAAACCACCAACCTCCAGAAATTATGGTGGGAAGCCTGCCATTTGGCCATACTGCCTATTAACTGCTAAGGTTATTTGAATTGTGAGGACCCAAGCAAAGACCAGAAGATATAATGCGTTCACTCAATGCTTCTCTCCTCCCATTTCATTGCTGAACTCCAGCAAAATAAGCACAATGTTGACTGTGTAACTGCTTGAAAGGACCTTGGACAATTATCAGGATCCTTCTCGGTCAGAATCCAGACCTGGATATGGAATGGAAAGGGCATTGGTAGCATTTTGGGACAATCTCTGGCATGGCCAAGATAGTGGCTGTATAGCCATCTTTGCCTTATTTGACCTCTCAGCAGCTTTCAATATTGTCAACCCTGGTACCCTTCTGGATCAATTCAGAGGATTGTTGTTGGGTTGTCTCTTTCTCCAGAGTCAATCCCGGTCAGTGGCAACTGGAGAAGAGACATTCCACCCCGGATCAATCTGTGTGGGGTGCTGAAGGGTTCAGGCTCTCACCTCTCCTATTTAACATCTGATGGGTGAAAGTTTATGTTGCCATGAGCTGAAGCATTCTCATTATGCTGATAATACCCTCTTATACGTCTCTTCCCCAAGCAAATTAAGCAATGCAATGGACATCTTACCCCAGCATCTGGAGACTGGCTCTGGATGGGGAATAGCAGGCTTCAACTGAACCCTGGCAAGAGTAGCTTTACTTTTTGAAATCCTCTGGGTCTAGGACTATACATCTTTGGTACTGATTGGAGTTGCACTGTGCCAAACGGACCCTGCGCACAATCTGGAGACTCATGCTCAATTAGCAGTAGTCATAGAGTTGTGCCTTTGCACAACTTCACAACTTGTGTGCCAGCTGCGCTTGATCCTAGATCAAAGGGCACTACTGGTCACTTTCTGATTGGACTACTTCAATGTCTTCTACCTGGGGCTGCCTTTGAAAAGTATCAGGAAACTTCAGCTGCTGCAAAACGCAGCAGTGTGAGGAGTTATGTATTTCTTGAAGAACACACATTACACTTCTGCTTTGTGAGTTGCATTGGTTCCAATCTGTTTCCAAGCCCAATTCAGTGTGCTGATGTTGACTTTTAAAGCCCTTCATGACATGGATTTGAGGGGCTATTTCTCTCTGATTTAATCTGCCTTTCCACCAAATCCAGAAGAGGACATTTTATGGGTTCTGTCATCTAGGGCAGGGGTCTCCAACCTTGACAACTTTACGACTTGTGGACTTCAACTCCCAGAATTCCTCAGCCAGCATGCACTTGAAGGAGTTGAAGTCGACAAGTCATAAAGTTGCCAAGGTTGGAGAACCCTGACCTAGGGAGCTAAAATGTACCCCCCCCCCCCCAAGATGACAAAGTGACTGGCCTTCTCTGTGGTGACCCCTGCACTGTGGAATATTCTCCCTTTGAAGAGAGCTTGGTCTTATCTGTTCTGAGTTTCTGAAGATCCCTCAAGACTCTATTGTGTCAGCAGGCTGAAGAACCCCAAGGGACTGGTGAGCTAAAGTGGTGAACATGATTTTAAAAGAGCTGAAAATTCTTCTTCAGCCCACTCTAATGATATCAGTTGTCATTGCTATGCCAATGTCTCTCAACGTTCCACAAATATTATTAAAAACATCAGCATCCACTATTAATGATTCAAAATAGGGAAAAGAGCATTGTGACCGGACTATGTAAAACCTGCTGCCCTATAACTGTGTCCTTATACTGGACAAAAGGACACACTTTCTCTATGGCTATAATTTAAAATATAGGTAAGTCTTTTGCATTTTAGGAGGAGGTCAATATTACCTTGGTAATTTTGTTAGTAGCAGAAAAAAATCCTTGTCCAGCCTTGATGACTTTGTGTCCTGGGGATGGGATGTTCTGATGCTGCGGACAATCTTCTTTCTCCAACGAGGAAGGCTGGATGGAATAAATATGTTCCTCATCATTCTGTAAGCACCTTCTAACGACTTGCAGAACTGTTTCACTGATGCCCTTAGTGGACTGAAGCTGTCTCACAAGATAACCAGCTTTAGCAGACCACTCATACAGAAGACTATCTACCGGATGATACTGCTGCTGGTCTAGTTGGCTGTGGAATTGTCCAGCTAGTCCCATAATTTCATCAGTAAGGAGGAGAAGGTTCCCTGTAGTGGCAAGTAAATTCTCTTTCGGCTTTAGAAATTTTGATGGCTCCTCCAGTGCATTCCGGATGACTTTGTCCACCATTTGGATATTTGCTTTGAGGAAGGCTGCCTTTCTTCCAAAGGTCTCCTTTTGGATGAGGTTGCTGTTACTTCCAGTGCCATGTGATATAAATTGGCTTAATCTGACAACACTCTGGATGCTGCTCAAGTATTCTCCATTGAGTCCATTTAGTTGAAGCAAGATGGCTTTAGCTGTTAGGGCAAGTTTTCTTTGGAGAACCTCAAACTGAACCAATAAACTGGGAGAAGCTATTGGAGAGACTGCCAGAGCATTTGCAACTTGAAGCAGAGATTCTGTCAATATTTTGATCTGTTCTGTTTGCGATGGAATCTCATTCTCAATACCTGATCTAGCACATAACAGAATTGACAACTTAGCAGTTTCCTGTATTCTAACAGAATTTTCAGATACTATTGTTAGTGTGTTCTGCAGGCAAAGCTGGTATTTAATTTTAGTTTGTAACTCTTTTAAGGCCAATACATCTCTTCCTATAAACTGATCTACAATATTTAACAATGCTTGGATGGTAACAGACCACAGAATGCAACTTGCATCAAAGCTGTCCTGTTTAGTGAAATTAGCATGAGATTTACTAATATCCTGTGCTTTTTCAAGCAGGCATTTTGTTCTGGTTTGTACACAAGTGAACTTAGTTTGAACTCGCAGGAAAATTTCCTGAAGGCTGGAACACTCGGGGAACAATTTTCTCTCATCTGAATGGACCACTTTGCTAATTAACTGAACCAGCGTCTCTAAAATCTCCATGATCTCCTCAAAACTTTGAATTTTGTCATGAGAACTACATGGAGGCATCAGGCCAATTAACTGCCTTGCCAGCCTGTACCAAGAACTTACAACACAAGTCAGACTGCCCTTTGTTTCGTCAATCTTCTCAGAAAGCAAAATAGCTGTTTGCAGCAGTTGCTCTGAATTGAGAACAGGGTTTGCCTCTACTTCTCTAGCTAATCCAATAAAACGAGGGATTAACCCCACTATCTCTTTATAATGCAACAGTTTATCAGACATAGGTGACTCAACAATCTGTAAGGCTTCTTTAGCTGCATCAATACAACAGTTAGCAAGCTCCAGCAAATCAGCACAAAAACCATTCAGACGTATGGCATCGTGCACACTTGTTGCTGTTGTCAGATCAATAATCAGAGGATGTAAATCAACTCTTCTGACTGCATTTTTCTGGTATATAATATTTCTTCTTGGAAATTCTGGAGGAGGACAATAGGCTGGTTTAAATTTGTCCAAAGACCCGACCAGCAATTCTGCATTATTTGAGCTATTTTGTTTTATGAAACTTTGCGTACTAAATTCCATAGGATCCTGTGAAGCAAGGGCATTTGGAAAATTTATGGAAATATTGAAATCATGGACACCATCCCGAAGTGGACTAAGAATATCTGGGTGATTACATTCATCTAGCCCCTTTTGGACATTACAAGCAAACTCTATCAATTCCTTTGTCCTCTTTGAATATTCTTCTTTAGCTTGCAGGCTGGTCATTCTTGACCTACACCAATTTATGCTAACTTCTGTCTGTCTTGTGGCATTTTTCAGTTGTTTAATTAAAACCAAGAGTCCATTCCGGAAAATAGGATCTCTGGCTTTGGCCACAAATCTACTAATGAACTCAACTATCTGTGTTGCTTGTCTATACAATCTAGACGTGTGCCAAAAAAAATGTTCGAAGTGCAGCATATCTAAAGCTTTTTCACTTGCCTCTTTGTGTCTCACCATCTCTTGAACGGATGCATCGAGGAATTCATGCAAATCAAGTATTTTGTCCAGACACATCATCAAACTTTCCGTTGTGCTTGACCATACTTGAGACAAGGAGTTTAATTTTTTAGACACATCACCATTTCCCGGAAAAAGGCTCAGCTCACTCAGGAGACCAGGCACTGTGGCAAGAAGTCTATTAAATTGGTCTATACACTGTTCAATATCTTCAGCAGTTTCCCTTTCAGTGCATGTAACAAGAATCAAATTGGCTGCTTTAAGCATCTGCGTGGAATGGCTAAAGAATGTGGTAATCAAAGGTTTCAATTTTCTTAGGAGGCCTTCCTCCCCAGCATGAGAACATGGCTCCACAGCAGCTTCTACCAGTCTCCTCATGGGACCTTTAATATCATCCAAATTATCAAAAATCTGATAGATAACAGCAGAACGTATTACTTGATCAAGATGTTCCAGTTCGGTTTTCACAGCAAAACATTCCTCTTTTATATTTTCCTTTGGAAACGTGCTTACATCCACGACAATCACTTTTCTGAATTTCAGTAAATGACAGCAAAGTTGAATTAGCTCTTGCTTTAGAGTTGCTCTTGATGAATTAGCAAAGAGAACGCAATAGAAAATTAGAACTTCTACAGGTAAGCTTAATTTATCTTCACGTTGGTGAACTGGCTGTGGACTAGACATAAGGCCTAGAAATTGATGCAAATGCTGGGGGAAAAGGCCATACCTTTCATGCAATTTTTTGGTTCTTCCTATGTTGCTCCTCAACAGGGATATCAATGTTTTAACACTACTTTTTACAAAGTCAAAAATATAATTTTTTGATAGGTTCACTTGCTGCTCGTGGGGATACTGAAGGTGGCTGACTTTTGCTGTGAATAACATAGGGATGCTGTTTTTAAGGGTCTGCAGGGTTTGAGCTAAATGTTTCTGCTGCAAAGATCCTTTAAGATCCCAAAGGAGTCTTTCTGTCAGACTGGTGAGTAACAGAAGAGCCTCTGAAAAGGGTCGAGAAGCACTTAGCATCGCCGATACATCTTCTGCTGAGTCCAACATCAGCAGGCAATCAAATAGCCAATGAGCAGCTTGGATTATCCGCCTGATGGTGGAATCCTCTTGTGCCCAGAGAACCTTGTAAATTAAATTTTAAGATATAATAGTAATGTTAAGTAATTGTTAAGAGAAGTCTCATTTTACAGCAGTCAAGATCATTGCAATAATTTATTTGGCAACGGTAACAACAGTGTCATTTGGCGCCTTTCTCCCCAGCTAAAGTTAAAATGCCATCAACCTATCTAGGATTTGCTGCCCCCGTTGTCAATTTCTATCCTGCATCTAATTGTAAAGACGCAATATATGTTAGGCAAAGTGATTGGTTGATTCTACCATTCGTCACACCACCTCCAAGTGGAAAAAACATCCGCCTTTCATAGTCCATAGTCCAGTGGGAATGAGGCAAATCTAGCTGTATGACTGTACAGCTTTTCACCAGGCATCTTCCTGGCTCCTCTTCTTTGTCCTTCCTATTCTGCTATAATTCTAGCTGAATAAAGATTAGAAAAATCACACGGGTCATGAAGGAAGCCTGGTCACTTTTATTTATGATTTCCCTCCCCTTCCTTTTCATCCATTATTTAATTACAAAATGCTTCCCAATACCTCCTTGCTCTGTTTAGGAATCATCTGCGGGAGGGGAAAGGGAATGCCGTATTATTATGCTATTTCACCTTGTGAAAGGGCAATAGAATTAAAACACTTACTGTAGGAGTATAAGCAGCCTAGTGATATTGCACAATTCTGACAAACCACAGTTTAAATTAACATGCTGCCAATTGCTTCCATCTTTCTGTAGACAATGTAAAATGCTGACATCCCTATAACATATTTGTAGTATAATAAAGTGGAGGCTTCTCTGAAGGACAATAGATGAAAAAGACCAATCATCCCTTTCCGAAGTGTATTTAAAACAGATAATAAACTCCCTTGTTAATATCATTAAAAAAGAATCTGAAAACTTAATGTTATGCATTTAAATAATTAGCAATATACAAGTAGAACTACTTTCTCTGTACATATTATAAAGTCCACTAGGACTAGGTGGCTCAGTGGCTAAGACGCTGAACTTGTCGATCAGAAAGGTTGGCGGTTCAAATCCCTAGTATAGGTCTCCTGAATGAGCAGAGGATTGGACTAGATGACCTCCAAGTCCCTTCCAACTCTGTTACTGTTACTTATCAATCCCACTAAACAAACTAGACTAAAAAAATCAACTCCATAAGAAGTCTAAAACTACTTTTAATGAAATCAGCCATAAAGACAGAAACTTGCACGGCTGGTTCTGCTGTACCTCTTATTCCTTTTTACGCTTCAGTAAGTTAGGGAGGTGTCTGAGCCGCTTCCAAACATAATCTCCATTGTGGACTTAAAATAAGCTTCATCCCCTCATTGCCCTGGCAACTGATCTTGCATATCTCTATCAAGGACCCCTTCCTTACTCTCTAATATTGCTATTACTACTAATTAAAAAATGGCTGCACTGCCATATCAGTAAGATCTTTGTTGCATGGAGATAAGTATTGTCATAATTGGGAAGTATTTAGAATGACCTTATAGATTCTCCTTCTACTTCCTGATTCTCCTCTCATCCCTCAAGTTGAGATAACAAAAGGAGGCCCCCTGAGATAATCCTCTTTTGTTCTGACAAATATCAGTTGATAGCCAAGTATTTTAGTAGTAGCTAGTCATAAATAAGAGGTAGAGATCAATTATTTGTTTTCTTTTTGGGGTGGAATGTACTGGCAGAACATTGCTGTATCATCATTTTTAAATTGCTACAGATCTAGCCATCCTTAAAGGCTCATAGATAAGTTGAACCTTTGGCAGTTTATATGTATCTGAGATTTTGCCATTTGCAGAAACTTAAATACCCACTGTGGGACATAGAAGTATAAAAAGTATACTGTAGCAAAAATGAGCAATGCTCTATTTTTCATTTCTATCAAAAACCTCAGAAGCAACCAGATAGAAGTCAAGGAGGATCTTACTTTAGCAACAAGCTTTCATAAATGCTCTGCACATATCTGACTAGCTGCTATGCCAAACAAGAAAAACTATGCTTCAGTAGATAGATAAGAATAAATTTACTGTACTTTTATGGTTCCTATAAGTATCCTTTTTGCAGAAACAGCCAATTCTTCTACAGAACTTCCAGCATCAGGTTGAATGACAAGCTTCTGAACAGCAAGAAGTATGGTTTTCCCTGATACCAGGAGAGTTTGAGTTGCTGGCACCATCTCCTTCTCAAGGACTTCATCACCAGATTTTTCAGCCAGCCTAGAATGGGATAAAAGATGTGGCACTTAACCCAGTTAATGGGAGCTGGTACTGTAAACAAAACCAGTCTTTGAGGTCACACATATATGCCACACTGTAGGACTACACAACAACTAGCATTGTTCTGCACAGCTTCATTTTGAGTTGCAAGTCTACATTTCTTTCCTACAATGTGTAAAATACTTGATGGTTAGTTTGAGCCCAAAATTCACAATAGCTTATATTTTAGAATAAATATTACCTTCTAGCAATAAAGCCAAGTTCTTCCGTAGCTTTTGCTAATTCTTCTGCAGTTGTCTCTAAATTGGCAAAAGCTTCATGGATAATTTCTCTCTGCTCAATTGCTATTATTAAATTGTAAAGTTCAGCAATCATGGGCAAAATAATTCTATGCGTGGATTTGGTATAAACAATAGCACTGATGTCATACAGGGAAAAGCACTCTACTGCTTCTGTTTTGGAAATAAAAGACACAATTATCTGAGTTATATTTATTAGGTAAATATATTTAAATATTATGATACATGAATTATAAAGTTCTGAAAGATATTTCTGAGGCAAGCTCTTATTAAAAAAAACGTAATAGAAGAAAGTCCACATTTTTTGTATCAGATCTCCACAGATATCTCAATTTTAGTCAGCTCTTATTTTTAAACATCTTAATTCTTTGTCTGATGCTAGTTTAGTTAGTCTAGTTTTATTGAATTTCTATACCGCCCCATCTCCGCAGACTCGGGGTGGTTTACAACAAACAAAACATAATTTCACAATTTTAATTTAAAATTTAAAATCCACAGTCATCCCAGACCGGCCTGCTGGAAGAGCCAGGTCTTCAGTTCCTGACGAAATGACCTTAGGTCGGGGAGTATCCGCAGCATTGGGGGCAATTCATACCAGAGGGTTGGTGCCCCCACAGAGAAGGCCCTACTCCTTGGGGTCACCAAATGGCACATGGAGGCCTTTGGAACCCTCATCAGTCCTTCCCTGTGAGAGCGCACCGGTCGGTGGGAGACCACTGGCAGAACGCGGTCTTGTAGGTACTCTGGTCCGATGCCAGGGGTAGCTTTAAAGGTCATAACCAGAACCTTAAAGTGAACCCAGAAGACCACCGGCAGCCAATGCAGCTCATGCAGGAGAGGGGTCACATGGGCAAACCATGATGCTACTGGCATTTCTGCCAACAGTGGTGGATGTTGAGGGTAGAAAATCTGAAGAAAAATTTTCGCAAGTACTGTTAAAACCATGTTGTCCAGAAAATTATTGAAAAGCCATTCAAAACAAATCTAATTGGCAATAGCAGGAATATTAAAAAGTTCATATTCTTGTTTATCAAATAACCTGAAAACACTTTTAAAAAAGAATGAATTGTTTTTGCGCTACAAATAAGGTGAGCAGATGGCATTATTCTGGCTACATAAGCAATATCACTCACCTAAGAATACCATGAAAAGTTAATAAAACATGTAGTGCTATTTACTATACTGTAGCTAACAAACACTATCAATAAAAGTGTAAACATTTTTGAAATTAAAGAGCTGATGCACATACACACAGAAGTGTTAGCAATTTTGTGTGTATGTAGCAATTTTAGGATCATCTCTAATAATCTTCATTTGCCAATCTAATTAGATTTTAAAATCTAATTATACATATCTAACTATACATGTCCTAGGGGAAAGCTTCATGTGTAGTTAGTTATTTATGCACTTGATGTACCACCTCAGTTCAAATGGAGGGCAGGCAATTTTCAGAAATTAAAACAGACTTTCCATCAATCAAACTCTTACATTTCCAGGTCTAACTGCTTCTCCCTCCTAATATTAGGCTTTCCCCAAAGTTCCCTTCCAGATGATACATCTAGAAATTTCCTCACTTTTGCAGACCCACCATGTCTCCTTCTAATACTACTTAGAAGTATGTCTGCTTACTAAGGAGATGACCAGCTCAGATCAATGCAGTAGCAATCCTTCATGGGAATCAATCTTATTGAGTTAGAAGTTAGAATAACAGAGTTGGAAAGGACCTTGGAGGTCTTCTAGTCCAAGCCCGTGCCCAGGCAGGAAAACCTACACCTCTTTAGACAAATGGTTATCCAACATCTTCTTAAAAACTTCCAGTGTTGGAGC
>JANHFP010008163.1:78694-94768 GCA_032468135.1 Calamaria suluensis | reverse complement strand
CACAGAACACTGTTACCTTCCCACCAAAGGTGGTCCCTATTTTTTCTACTTGCATTTTTACGTGCTTTCAAAACTGCAGAAGCTGGGACAAGTAAACAGGAGCTCACCCCATTACACGGCACTTTGAACCGGCAATTTGAACCCGGCAATTTGAACCGCTGAACTGCCGAACTTCCGATTGACAAGTTCAGCTGTCTTACCCGCTGAGCCACCGTGTCCCTCTAAGGTTTGACTTACAGACCCCTTATTGTCCTGGTAGCTCTCCTTCAAATATGCCTAATTTTTCCATGTCTATTTTCAGGTATGTTGCCCAGAATTGACAGAATATTCCAAGTGCACTCCAACTGATGCTTAATTTAATGGAGTACAATGTATTTACATCACAGTCTGTATCATACAGCAACATGTTTCCTAATTTCTTAAACTGTATTGGGTTTTTCTTATCGGTTGTAATGCATGCTTGCTCATGCAGTTCAGAGTCCATTACTGCTTTCGTAGTGTAATCTTTTTCTTACACATTTCCCCCAAACCAGGATATCCCAAACCTGTTGCTATGCAAATCAATGTTCATACCCAGATTCAGGGAACATAGACTTGTCCACAGAACCATTTGTAAGTACTCACTGTGAATGTTCAACAACTAGAAAATACTCTGGACCATCACACTATTTAGACTCAAAGTTATTCATCAAGTCCACAAAACAAGATCTTGTCAAACACTTTATTGAGATCAAAGACAACATCCATAGTATTTCTTGGTTTTCCAGAGTAGCCATAGTGTCACTGAGAAGGGACAGTTATTCTGACATTATTTATTCTTAAGAAACTTACAATTTCTGGTAAATTACTTTTCGAATACTTGCGGACATCAAAATTAGCAATCTAATATTTTGCCAGTACAGACACTAGACATAAAGTATGCAGTCTCCCAGATTCCCCGTTTTGAGTATTGGGATCATGCTTGCTTTTCTCCGGTTCTTGAGAAATGTTAAAATATTACAATGTGATTTGGAGTTTACTTCTACCAGCTCTTCTCCTACCTTAAATGTAATTCATCTGGTTTTGAAAGCCAAATTTGTTTACTGCAGCAAAGTGGGCTCCTACTATATTTTTTTCATCTGCATCCTGTTTCTCACTTTCAAGTGCATTGAGAGGGTTATGAAATTCTCCCTAGTCCCCGTTATTATTTTCCCACCTTCCCTGAAAAACAGGTTAACAGTCTCCTTGCCTCTTATTTTAGGCATACCCTGAATTCCCCCCCTTCATATTAAACTTTGCATTCCTAGCTAGCCTTGTCTTAGTTAGTTAGTTAGTTAGTTAGTTAGTTAGTATGTATACTGCCCCATCTCCGCAGACTCGGGGCGGTTCACAACAAACAAACACAATCCTAAAATTTAAAATTTAAGATTTAAAATTTAAAATTTAAAAATCTAATTCCCCCCCCCCATGGTCATCCCAGGCCGGCCTGCTGGAAGAGCCAGGTCTTCAGCTCCCAACGGAATGACCTTAGGTCGGGAAGCATCCACAGCATTGGGTGCAATTCATTCCAGAGGGTTGGTGCCCCCACAGAGAAGGCCCTGTTCCTTGGGCCAAGGAACCAAACGGCACATGGAGGCCGTTGGGACCCTCATCAGCCCCTCCCTGTGAGAGTGCACCGGTCAGTGGGAGACCACTGGCAGAACGCGGTCTTGTAGGTACCCTGGTCCGATGCCATGGGTCGCCTTAAAGGTCATAACCAGAACCTTAAAGCGAACCCGGAAGACCACTGGCAGCCAGTGCAGCTCGCGCAGGAGAGGAGTTACACAGGTGAACTGTGATGCCCCCGTAACCACCTGCGCAGCCACATTCTGCACCAGCTGAAGTCTCCGGGTGCTCCTCACAGGAAGCCCCATGTAGTGAGCATTACAGTAGTCCAGGCGGGAGGTGACCAGGGCATGTTAATGGTTGATTATCAAATTAAATGTGAAAACATGAGTTTTGCCATCACTTTATTGCCATTCCCTTAATGAAAGTTGCAATGCATTTTTCAATACGTTTTCCTACTGTAGATAATCATTCTAGGTTGTTGTTCTTTTGTCTTCTCCTTCCCTCTTCTACCCCCATTTGTGTCTCCCAGGTAAGCAGACAATGGGGTTTCCACTTCTGACTTTCCCGTATCGATCTGATGACAAATTATACCGGCTCCAAACTCCTCAAAGCCCATTAGTTCGGCCATCCATATATGATTATTACAATATGGACTCGTATCCCATTGGAACAAATGCTGTTGTTGCTGTGATCTCCTACAGTGGTTACGATATGGAAGATGCAATGGTAAGGCCATAGTAAAATGGATATCGATAGAAAGAAATTTTCAGGATATTTTTCTTTTTCTTTCTATACTTGTGAAAATCACACGAAATATGATAAAAATGATTTTCCAAATACAGGTAGTCCTCAACTTATGACAGCATCCCCATGGTCACGTGATCAAAATTCAGACGACTGACAACTGACTCATATTTATGACAGTTGCAATGTCCTGGAGTTATGTGATCACCGATTGTAACCTTCTGACAAGCAAAATCAACGGGGAAGCCAGATTTACATAACAACTGTGTTATTAACTTAGCAACTGTGGTGATCCATTTAACAACTGGCAACAGGTTGTAAAATAGGACAAAACTCACTTAACAAATATCCCTCTTAGCAACAGAAATTTTGCACTCTGTTGTGGTCATAAACCGAGGACTACCTGTAATGATCTTAATCTCTGTGGTGAAAATATTTCTACCTCATCAAGTGGGAATGAAAAGTTAGTCTTTGTAAAAAGCATCTGACAATAATTTTCTTAAAAGGAGTTGCATCGTTGCTTAAAAAAGACTGCCTATTAGTCTACATTCGCTATAACATATCAGAAGTTAAGAGATTATTTAAAAATCAAACAACCATTTTCATGCAACTTGGAAATGTTAAGATTAACTTTTTGTTTAAACTTAATCTAAAACAATGAAGTTCTGACTGTCGCCATTCAGGTCAGGCTGGTTGCTTGGCATATCTTTTGAGGGTGGGATAGAAATTTCAGGCACTTTGAAATCCACACAGCCCTTCCCCAAAGACCAGTACCTCAGGCTTGCCCTACAGAAGCCTCCCCTATCCTATCCCTTCTCTCCCTCAGCCTTGCCCTACGGAAACCTCCCCTATCCTATTGTTGGCTTCCTGCTGTAAAACTGAAACTCCTCTCCTCTGCTTGTGTTTTGCATTTGAAACAGATTTCTTTTCAGGTGGGGAGGGGGAGTAGTTCTCCTTAGCATCAGAGCATGTTAATAATAATATAGGAAATACTAATGCTCTGAATGTCATTTTGAAAAAATCCTTTCTTTTTTTTCAAAAATATTTTATTGGTATTTTTAAATTAGGGAAAAGGGTAAAGGAGTTGAAAAATCCTTTCTTAGTGAGCACCTAGAAGCCAAGAGGAACATACATGGCATATTTCAAGTTTGTAGGCTTTATGGTTCTGGAGATTTTCGGATGATGTGTGAGTGGTATTTTGCTTTTATATATATAGATTGTCTCCTTTACTTGAACTTGTATCTCCTTAGATCCTGAGCAAGTCTTCTTGGGAGAGAGGATTTGCACATGGCAGCATCTACAAGACAGAACGTATTGATCTTGCAGAAAAAGTAAAGCAAGGAGAAGACAATCTAGTGTTTGGGATTGGGCATGATAAACCTGTGCAGAGTTTGGACCCCGATGGCCTGCCCCACATTGGTGCTAGACTTCAATATGGAGATCCTTATTATAGCTATGTGAATCTCAACACAGGGGAAAGCTTTGTGACCTACCATAAGTAAGTACTGGTTGTTGGTGTTTCAGCATTGTTTCCAATAGAAAGCTGAAAAATGCTTTTTACAAATCACATTGGTGTCTCTCAATTGTTTGGGTACCATAGCCTAATAACATAAGTACAGCCCTGTTGGATCAGATCCTTGGCCCAGTCCAGCAGTCTTTTAGTAGTCAATCAACTGTACAAGATAGTTTGCTTGTCTCCAAGCAGATGACGTTCTATCAAAGCTAATAGCCATTGATCCCTAACAGGTAGCTTGCCTATCTAAACAACTCAAAAATATTGTCTACATCAGGAATCTCCAACCTTGGCAACTTTAAGACTTGTGGACTTCAACTTCAAGTTCCCAAGGTTGGAGACCCCTAGTCTATATAAGAGAATGTGTGAGTTATGAAACTGTTCCTCATGGAACGTTGCAAGTTGTCACCATTTTTTCCAATGATGTTGAGTAAGCGACCTTAGGAAAGCCAGGTTCTCATTTCCCACACTTTTTCTATAAGCATTTTTCTCTCTCCCTCTCCTCTCACTAACTTCTCGTAGTTGAAAGACCTTTGTTGACTTTCAACAAAGTCAATAATCCTTTCAGATCATGCAGATATTTTTACTATTGAAGCAAAAGAAAATTAATGGAAGAAGCCTGATAGGAAAAGGGACCTCATCTTCCTCCCCACCAGGCTGTTTTAATGATATATTGCCTCTGGATATGGTGGTGTTGTGTAGCTGTGAATGGCAGTAGCAAATTGTAAAACAATAAAATTAGTGAATTAATTTAACCCATCTGTGGCTATCTGAATTGCCACATTCTGAATTCTCCAACAAGCATCAAGGAAACCCATAAATTAGCGATATAGTCTTTATGTGCAGAGGAAAAATAATATCTTGTCCAATTCCCTAGACTCTACTTGTCAATTTTATTTGGTGATCCCAACTTTTATATTTATAAGGGGAGAAAGGAAAACAATTTCTGTGTGTCACAAGTAATTATATACACTAAAGCTCATGTCCACCCTGTGAAAACAGCTGTTTCTGCCGTGGAGGGAGTTTTTACTGTTTTCACTATCGCTATGTAAATCTGTATTGAATATAGTATCTCAATCAACTTTAAAATTCCTCAGCAGTTTGTTAAAAGTACTTTCAGTATTTTAATTTTATGCATGTAGAAACAAAGTGTTTGTGGGCAAAACCTGACTAAGTCTGATTGAGAATTGCCCGACACTGAGATAAGCGCTGAGGTAAGAAACAGGAAGCTCTTGTGTAGTTGGCAGCATATTTGACCATTAATCTCTTGGATATAATCTGTAAATGTAATGAAAAGGAAGTAAAATTAGGTGAGATAATTTTTAAATTCATGGTGCATTTCCTGATGCCTGGACATCAAAGTCCAGATAAGTTTTTGGAAGTTGTATTTTCAACTGTTATCCACAATGTTAGATTGTGTCCATCTATCTCAGTCTTATCTGTGTTAGCAAATGACAGAAGCTTTGCAGAGTCATAGATGAAGGCACTTTCAAGATACGAGTCTTTTGAACTGAAGTCTTTTCAAGAGATGAGTCTTTTGAAGTCTTTCCAACAGTTGGACCCATAACTTTCTGACTTCCAAAAGGCATGCTCTAATAAACTATAGACTTTATAGACATAAATAATGTTCCTTTTCTACAAATACTTTCTTTTGTATGCAAAACAACCTGAAAACAATTACAGTTAAGATTCAGAATGCTATTACATTGAGAGCATCTGCATTTCTTTGTATGTATAGCATTAGCATGGTTATTTTCTTCTGTTTAGTCTCTATTTTATGCAAGTACTTATTTCCTCCCAAAATATGTTGGAAATCCCCTGCAGAAGCTCTTCTGGTAGTAATTAAACTCTTTCCTTTTTTTCCAGGAATAAGGAGACTTGTATTATAGATAACATCAAGGTGTGCGGTAATGACACTGGAACTGGAAGATTCAAGTGTGCATGCATCACTTTCAGAGTCCCCCGGAATCCAACAATTGGGGACAAATTTGCCAGCCGTCATGGACAGAAAGGCATCTTGAGCCGGTTGTGGCCAGCTGAAGACATGCCCTTTACCGAAAGTGGAATGGTGCCGGACATCCTCTTCAACCCCCACGGTTTTCCATCCAGAATGACCATTGGCATGCTGATTGAGAGCATGGCAGGAAAATCAGCCTCACTTCATGGGCTCTGTCATGATGCAACCCCGTTTACGTTTTCTGAAGAGAATTCCGCTGTGGAATACTTTGGCAAGCTGCTGAAGGCTGCTGGCTATAATTACTATGGGACGGAGAGGATGTACAGTGGGGTATCTGGAGTAGAGCTCGAAGCAGACATTTTCATTGGTCTTGTGTACTATCAGCGCCTGAGGCACATGGTCTCTGACAAATTTCAGGTGAGGACTACAGGGGCCCGAGATAAAGTCACCAACCAGCCCATTGGAGGAAGGAATGTTCAGGGCGGCATCCGGTTTGGGGAGATGGAGCGGGATGCTCTGTTGGCTCACGGCACGTCCTTTTTGCTACACGACCGTCTCTTCAATTGCTCAGATCGTTCGGTGGCCCACGTTTGTGTTGACTGTGGTAGTCTCCTCTCGCCTCTCTTGAAAGCTCCACCAGCCTGGTCCACCACTCGCGCCCGACAATACGTTTGCACCTCTTGTGACCAAAGTAACACCATCGAAACAATTGCTGTCCCTTATGTCTTCCGCTGCTTTGTGGCAGAATTGGCTGCCATTAATGTGAAAGTGAAACTTGATGTACAGTAATTATGGCATCTGAGCTGTCCTTTTCTAATTCTACAGAAGTTAAAAGGACTTATTTGTGTAGTGCTGCAAGATCAGACTGATATATATTTATAAGGAAAGGGGCACTCTGCATATTGTCTACAAAAAATGACACCCTAGAGATGTTTGGAATTATTTAATAAGCTAAACACCACAAGTCTTGGGTCTTTCTAAAAGGATTGGATGCTAATTTAATTTAATGTTATACTCGTTTCCAGAAAGCCCAATAATTTTTTCCCTCTGTCCCTGACAGCAAAGAAAGGCTGGAAGCCTAGGAAATGACATTCAGAAGCTTTTCCCATAGAGAGGCCCCTATGCTGTTTCAGCATTTAATAGCTGTCTACATTTAAGCAGAACATTATTTTGATTGCAGCCTAATTGATAGCACTGAGAAGTGATGTCAAAGTGCCTTTATAGCACTTTCCTTGATGTGGATATTATTAGAAGAAAGAGCAACTTGATGGCTTGGTTTTTTGGTGTTTTTTTTTGCAACTACCTTGAATTGAAGTTGAAATGAGTTCTGACTGATTTGTATTTACAGAAAGTTTCTGTAGTATTGCCTCTTTCCATTTTGAAGGGAGATGACTGCACTGTCTCCTTCACTTGTTATTTTTATCTGTTTGACATTCAGTCATGACTATCAGTCATGACCTGCATATGTGTCTTTCATAATCTGTACCCTGCGTCTAGCAAGATGTCATGATTTGAAAGCGGCTTAGGAATGAAATAGTTCTTGTTTTACTCTTCCCATTTACCTAACCTTGTTCAGAACAGAAAGAAAACTGTACTTTGTATTCAAATATTTTTTCTCTATTAAAATACTTGTTAACTTTTTTTAAGAACACTGCTGAAATGTTGCCTGTTTTGATCATAAATCTACAGAAAAAAATCTGTGTAGTCTGGGAGAAAGACTATGGTTTTTTAATTTTTTTTTTAATTTTAAGTCAAATGGGTACTGATTTTAGTGGATTTCATTCTAGGTTAATTTTACAACAATCTTTAGGCTTTTGACTGGGGAAAAATAAGTGTATAACAAGTATATTTATTGGAGATCATCACAGTTCGTTGCATTTCATTTAGGGTGTTTGAGCCTGGTGTATGCAGAATGCTTGAAGGTAGAAACCAAAGATTTAAAAAGATGTATGACTGGCAAACAATTTTTGTTCCTCAGTGAGGTTGTGATTAAAATGGAATTATTAGTCAGATTTCTAGAAAGTCAGAAATTGATTTTTTTTTGCTTCAGTAATATCTGTTTTTGGCATCCGAACCAATGTAAAATTGACTGGATCAGTGAGCAAAAGAAAGGAAAATAAAAACAGAAATTCAGGGTCTCTATTTCACCACATACATTTGAAACAGTTTCAATTATGGGACTTCAGTCTTAACTTCATAGCTTCTTATCTTAAATTGTATCCTGAATCACAAATGTTTAGTAATGTTAAAATGGCTGCAACTTTCATCCTTATGGAAAGTATGATGTGAAAGATTACCCGTGGTAATCTTTTTTTAAACTATATTTTGCCCAGTGCGCATAAATGTACAGATTATCAAAAGGCTGAAGATTGATGCAATCTTATACGTAAATATTTTCCTCCTTAATGTACAGATAGCATACTTCAAAATACAGTAAAACATGGAGATAACAGATACCCATTTAGTAGACTGGATGCAGTTTTTTGAGGGCACTTAAAACCTATTGTGGGTGAAGCAGCTTGGACAATGATTGGGCCTAGATTGGCTTTGGTAAAAGAATGTAGAGATCATCTTGGAAGAAAGGAACCCTAAAAGGAGTGAAACAGCAACTCATTTCAGGCAAAGTGGAAAGCATGTGACATAAAAATAGCCCTGCCTTGATTCTGTCCTGTATAAGGTGAGGCAGACAAATCATTCAATATTCTGTTGCTATACCTTATCACAATAAAGTGACATTCCTAGAATTATTGTGGTATCTGTTTCATCTAAGCTTTTTCAAAATCAGTCAAGGTTAGCTAATCCTACCTTCTGTTGGGATTATTTATCCAAGAAGCATTTTGTCATTATTAGTGACATTGTGCAGTCACTAATAAGCTCAAATTTAACTCAAGACTGACAGCCCCAAAGAACCTTTTCCTTATTCAAGACACCCAAATCCACACATTCCATTTTGCTAATCCATTTTTGTTCTCAACTAGGAGAAAGGCAGTAAGATGAAGAGATCTTGGAGTCTTACATTGCTGCCCATCTTCTACCTCTGGAACAAAGTATAGGAAAAACTGTATAGAGAGAAATAACAATTGGTACATGTATCAAAAATTCATTGAATGCAGCCTTGTACCAATTCAGTTTAAGTTTAGGTTTTTCTGTTCTCATCTCAACATAGGAATATTTCTACTTCTCAAAACTAGTTAAGCATCTAAATCACATTTGAACAAGAAAATCAGCAACCATTGTCTTGCTTTTTTCTTTATAAACAGCCAGGTTAATGAACAATCTTCAACCAGTATAGCCTCTTTAATATTAAAGCCTCTTTAATATTTAATAAAATAAGCCTCTTTCATTACTGTGACATTTGAACACAGACACTATAATGCTTAGAACAGGAAACTTGAGAGCACCTTACCCAGAAATTACATCAACACCACCTGTGTTCAAATTTGCATATCTTTAAAAAAATCAGTATGTTACTGTAAGCACAATATGGAGAACAGAAACTGCAAATCACTAATAATGACAAATGCTATTTGCATAATCCCAACAGAAGGTAGGATTAGCCAACCTTAGACTGATTTTGAAAAAGCTTAAGTGGCTTTGGACCTCACAGGGATCACCAGGAAATTGCACTGCTATTAGTTTAGACTAGTATTTTGTAAAAAAAAGTCTAAAGATTGAACACCATAGCAACCACTTCCATTGCAAGAAAATTACATGGGCAAGTCCATGCAGTTATTACGGAACAGGACATTTCTCAATCTTAGCAACTTGAAGATATGTAGACTTCCAATTCCCAGAATTGCCCAGCTAGTATTCTGAGAATCTTAAAGTTGCCAAGGTTGAGAACATCCTCCTAACCTACAAGAAGAGAAACAAGAAGAGAAAATGTTTAATGGATGGCAAATGAGTTACAATGATTCTGTCCTAACCTTTCACCAGTCTTGCAATTCAAGATGTTATTTTATCCAACCTCTGTTTAGGAACAGTATATTTTCCAAAATGTCTTACACAACATGGGCTTAGTAGTATGAATTATTGAAGAAGCTGCTGTTCCAATAGGTAATGTGTTTTTCTCCCCTAATCATAAAATGCACATTTTGGTTTTCCTATAAAAGAGGAATAAAGTAGACATGGCAAAATTTAGGATGAGTTCATGTAGCACACTAACCCAAAGTCAAATAGCTTAGTGCATCATATTTAAAGCCAGACAGTTTATAAACTAAGATTTCCTGCTGAGCATTTTCTGCAAATCTGTCCAGTTACAGGTTACTATACCATAATCAGACAATCATGATTTAGTACAACTAACTATGCTTTATAAAGAGGACCAACTTTGTATCTCATTAGTAACCTCTCTGAATGATAATAGGCATCAACAGAGGAAATCAGATTTAGGGAAATAAAAAGCTGCCTTGCCAACAATCAGCATTTTACATGTAGCCACTTGGTAATACAGCATCAACAGCAGGTGCATTTCCACAAATTGTGACACATGACTTTTGGTTAAACTGCAGAGCACAATTATTCAGGTGCACATTTGCTTGCAACAAACAGGCTAATTTTCTGGCTTAAAAGATGTTAGCAGCTAGACAATTGTTTTAGGGTTTTAATTCTTCAGCACTCCTTGCTCATTTTCAATTTAAGATGACACTTTAAAAAGCTTTGAAGACAAGTATTTGGGAAAAAATCAGTTGTATACACATAGTTAATTGCTTCCAGGTGCAATGAGTACTAAATGAGTACGAAACATTTTTTCCCATAAGGAATAAGGTATTGAGTCACAAGGCAGCCAACACTGACATGTTCTAGCTTGTGTGTTGATTATTAAACAAATAATGAGTACAAAATGTTCACATCAAAATGCATTGAGTATTAAATTCTATGAGTTTCAAAGTAGTTGAGTATCAAGGAACTGCTGTAAATATATTAAATTAGCCATCCTCAAAATTGGTGCTATCTAGTGAATTAGGAGCCATAACCCACTACATCGGGAAGATACTCATTGGGAAAGGTTAATTGCCTATAAAGAAGCTTGATTATGTTTCCACATACTTATATCATCCTTTTATCCCTTAAAGATATTGTCCCAACACTCCTTTAATAAATTGTGGATTAACAAAACACAATGAAAAATGCCTATGGAGATTCTCAGTCATCCAGGTCATGGTTGTCACAAAAGTGCTTTTTCAAGAGGCAACTGGACTTTCTGGTTTTTCTTTTGTTTTTTCTCAGAGCTGAAGTTCCATGGATGAAAAGTGAAATGTCTTTTAAAAACAAAACAAAAAAACAGAAAGTTCAGTTACATCTTGAAAAAGCACCTTTTGGAAACAATGAAAAATCTTTTTCATTTCACCATTAAATGTAACCAGGCAAACAACTCTTAACTGATTGGCAACTTCAAGAAACTGCTTCAAGATTATTATATGCACAAAAATGAACTTTAAAATACCCACAACAGAGGAATGGTTGCTGAAGATGACAAAATTAGCTGAGACGGCAAACTTAACTTGTTTGTTTAATGGAAGGACAACATCTACATTTATTAGTACTTGGAAACCTGCTATGGACTTTTTGCTGAAAAAAAGGAAACAATAAACTTGTGATTTATGGGTTTAGAAAGAATAAGACTATGGAAAAAAAATGTTACAACCGTAAAGTAAAATATAAACATACTTATAATTATTAAGTCTAGAAGTTGCTTCTATATAACTTTTTCTATTTATTTATTTGCACTTTTTTGCTTTTCTTTCAAAAGAAAATTGCATTTTATTATTTTTAAATTAAACACAGACACACAGACACACACTACAATCTCATAATCCTGAGACTTTATGTTTATAGTATTCACCTCCCATGTGAACCTTTATTTGGCAAGTGAAGGAAATCTACATGCTGCTGTACTCCAATTTCTTCTTTTGGCCCCAGTCAAATATGCTCAAAATGGTGGGGATATGGTTGGGCTCCATCTGGCAGGTCACATATTCTCTATTTTTGCTATCAACGTCTTGTATTTTGAGACCAAACTAAATGCAAATATTTACATTTATATAAACATAAATTACATATTTAATTCTATGTATTTCGATTATTTTTATAAGCCATGGCCTGTGAAATAAGTGATTCATTTCACCTCACACATCACACTAAGCCCGTGATGGCGAACCTATGGCATGGGTGCCACAGGTGGCACATGGAGCCATATTGGTGGGCACATGAGCTCAGCTCTGGCGCATATGTGCGTGCCAGCCAGCTGATTTTCAGACCTTCTGGGCCCACTGGAAGTCAGCAAACAGGCCGTTTCCAGCCTTCAGAGGGCCCCCAGGTGGCGGGGAAGGCGGTTTTGCCTTCCCTAGTCTCCTAGAGAGGCTCTGGAGCCTGGGGAGAACGAAAAATGGGGCTTCTGGTCCCACCATGCCACCCAGTGCCAAAAGAAGGGGGAGCATGGGGAGTCATGCATGCGTGGGGGGCAGGGTACATAGAATTATGGGTGTGAGCACATGTACGCTCCCCCCACATTTGGCCCGCGATGGCAAAAAGGTTAGCCATCACTGCACTAAGCCAAAACTAAAAAAAACCACATTAGGGTTCAGCAAGAAATTTGAGTCAAAACTGGAAACTTATAGATTCCTTGTCTAGCAAAAGAATGTGAAAGAAACACATGCAAATATGAACATATCACACCACAGATATCATCTTTGGATATTGGCTCTCATGGAAACAAACTTTTATTATTTATCTTTTATTATTACACTCAATCATTTTAGAAACCTGAAAGGCCAAGAGTTTATATTGCATATTTATTTAATATCCAATAGAGCGTTAAATCTCCCATTCAACTTTCCAACTCCACAGCTTTTCTCTCCCAAGGCTTTGGTTTCTGAGTCATCTGAGACGGTGTTGGACTCCCGTTCGTGGCAGAGATATTTAGCTTCTGGAGTCCAGGGATGTCCTGTCCACTCTGGATCAGGTGAAGGATTTCGGAAAAGGAGGTATCTGGAGCCGGAGATGGGTCGGCGGGGCTATTCTGGCTCTCTTCCTTGCTATCACTCCCTGCTCCGGGAGATGCACTTGTGGTCTCCGCTGCAGCAGATTCCATTCTTGGGAAAGCTTAATCCACAACACTGATCGCCCACTGGTCGTTAGTGGCAAGGAGCGAACCTCAGGCGCGGCCCTAAACACGGGGAGAGAGAGCTGGAAGAATCACCTTTGCCCGGACCTGTGCTCCCACCCTCAGCCCTGAGAATGAGCCGCCTGTGAAAAGGCTTATTCCCAAGTAGTCCGGGGCCTCTGGCGTGGATCACTCCTTCATTTGGAGCAGGGGCCTCCAACCTTGGCAACTTTTAAGATTTGTGGACTTCAACTCCCAGGGTTCCTCAGCCACGGACTTCAAAGAGCCGAGAAGCCGCCCGGTTCCCCTACGGATCCCCGCATCGGCCAGATCTTCCCCCTTCAGGCGGTCCACAAGCCCCGCGGGGGCAAAACCCCCCCCCCCCCCCCCCCCCCCCCCGCCGTACCCACTTCAGAAAGAGGCTCCGGGAAAAAGGACCTTCAATGCCAACCCATTTTTCGCCCCCCCTTTTCCCGAAGCGAAATCCCGCCCGCTTTACGGAATCCTTCTAGTTTCCCGGAAGTTGCCATTAAGGCGGCCAGGGGAGGAATGAGGCCGTACCAAGATCGATTTATTAGCGGGGGTAAATAACCACAGCGTGCAACTGGGCGGTATTCGATTCTGGACTCTGTCCTGAACGAGAAATAAGCCCCCTGCCCCCTCGGAAGGTCTATGACGCTGGCAGAAATCGTAGTGTTTTGGCCAACATTTTAAAAGATATACTAAATGAGGGCCACCCGGATTTTTGGCAGCCCAGGTCTGATATTCATAAGTTTAACGCAAGTGTTTTTCAAACTTTGCAATTCTAAGAAGTATGGATTTCAATTCCCAGAATTCCCCAGCCAGCAATGGGAGTCGAAGTCCACACCTTTTAAAAGTTGTCCAGTTTGAAAAACGCTGAATTTAACCCTAATTTACACTTCATAGTCATGTCCAGAGAGGGGATGGGTCGTGGTTAGAACTTGGATGAGAAAGCAAGAAATATGGTTGGGTTTTTTACGGCTCACATCAGTTATCTCTAAACTACAGGACATAGATATATTCAATTTGGATTTTTGCTTTATTTGTAATTTTTGTACTCTTTATGTTTTAATTCTAATTATCCCAGAGTCACAAATGTGGAGTGGACAGCTATATAAAATGAATAAATAATCCATGAAGTCACAAGTAGCAGAGCTGACTTGGCTTTGGTTTTAGCTGAGTTGTTTCTTTGCAAAGGCCCCCATGAATATTGTCGTATTTTAAAGAATATATGAATGGACCACACACTACACCAGAAGTTCCCAAACTTGGCAACTTTACGACTTATGGACTTCAACTCCCAGAATTCTCCAGGCAGCTTCTACAGGTCACTTTTTAGCAATCCCTGTAGTAGTAGTGACTCTCGCCAATAAAGTCCACATATTTCAAGACAATGTTCCTTGAAACTAAAGATACTGAGCCTGACTCAAGAAAGTTTGTTAGCTTTAAAGCAGCGGTTCCCAACCTTTTTTTGGCCTTGCCCCACCTAAGCATCTCTAAAATTTTGTTGCCCCCCACATATAATTCTTACTATTCAATACTGAACTCTTACTTATGCAGACAAAGCCTAAAAGGCCATTAACTTGCTTTAAACAAGGTTCCAAATTGCCCCCATTAAAAATCAAATTGCCCCCCTGTGGGACGTGGGCCCCATGTTGGGAACCGCTACTTTAAAGAGTTACAAAACCTGTTCCAGTTGTCTCCTTATTTCTCCCAATATATGTTAAAAAGGTAAAGGTTTCCCTCGTACATATGTGCTAGTCGTTTCTGACTCTAGGGGGCGCTGCTCATCTCTGTTTCAAAGCCGAAGAGCCAGCGCTGTCCGAAGAATCTCAGTAGTCATGTGGTCGGCATTACTAAACGGCAAAGACGCACAGAATACTTTTACCTTCCCACCAAAGGGGGTCCCTATTTTTTTCTACTTGCATTTTTACGTGCTTTCAAAACTGCTAGGTTGGCAGAAGCTGGGACAAGGAGCTCACCCCATTACACAGCACTAGTGATTTGAACTGCTGAACTGCCGACCTTCCGATCGACAAGCTCAGCTGCCTTACCCGCTGAGCCACCGTGTCCCCTCTCTTAAGGACATAAACAGGTATTAACAATGATATGGATATATTTCCTTCTGGATATTTGAAAGGGCTCATCTAAGATTTGGAAAGACTTTTTTAGAAGTGACAAAGGAATATTTTTTTTATATATATTAAAAAAAAATTGCTAAAGTTCCCAAGGATTTTCACTTTGAAACACAGCTGAGTAGGAAATTACTTCTGAGCCTTTTTTAAAAAAAAGAGGTTAAAGAATAATTTTAACAAAATCAGAGAAGATTTATAAACTGGGGATAAAAGAAGGAAACAATTACGTTTAGTTGCCCTTAATGGATTTCTGCTGACAAAGATTGATTGATTGATGTATTTGGGCTTTGTTTTTTTTATAGGTTATAGGGAGAAGAAAGATTATGTTTTATTTAGCGATGATGATAAGTTATTAAAATGTTTTTACCTGATGGGATGAAAGAGGACGCTACTTGGGGTTTTTTCCTTTCCATTCTTCTATTTATCATCCCTTTGTATTTCTTTTAATTAAAAATTATTATTTTTAAATATTATTATAGTCTTAGACTAGAATTTAAATAAACAACCATTATATGCAGTCAAGAAATACTGTGATCACTTACATACACCCAATTTCAAATATATTATCTCTGTTTGTATGTATTAATTATTTCTCTGGCAGAAAATTGAGCTTGTTATACCTTTTATTCCAAGCATGCAAAAAAATTTTTTTTGACTTTACTGGTAGCCTTAGGGCTTCTATCTGTTAGAAGATAAGTTATGTAAAACCCTTCATTAAAAAAGAAGGAATTTCTTTTTCATTAAAGGTCAAAGCAGCCTTGGTCTCCAGCCAGAATAAAATTCACAATATATTAAAATACCCCATGTTGTACGGGTTGTATTATCCAGTCAGAAATGGTTATCGCCTTTGAGATTTTGGGATTTGATTAAATCTGTTGTTTAGCATTACTTTTTTTTTATATTAAAAGTTTTATTTCAAAAATTGCAAGTACAGGAAAAAAATGTTTTGTTTGTTTATACATATAATATTATATCTTTTCAAATTTCTCATAGGGTATACATTTTTTGTTTT